>PVKZ01002991.1:0-167942 GCA_004027375.1 Macroglossus sobrinus
CTTTCTTTCTTTCTTTCTTTCTTTCTTTCTTTCTTTCTTTCTTTCTTTCTTCTTTCATTTTTTCTTTCATTCTTTTTTTCTTTTTACTTTTAGTGGCAAGGGTAGGAAAGGAGAGATCAAGAGTTCATCCATGAAAGTGAAAAGGGAAAAAACCAGTTTAAACTACAGCTTTTTCCTTCAAATTCTTCTTGGTCTAAAGAAAAAATATGAAATAATCTAGCAAGTATAGAAAATTTCCATAAGTATTTGGAGTTATGGCTTCAAAAAATCTGCTATTTGTTGTCATCAAGTGAGATGAGACAAACGAGAAGCTAAATTCCAGTTAATCTGCTTTATGCCCTTGGATTGCCCTTTTCCTGAGGAGACTTAAGGACTCAAAGAACTTTGAAAATGTCCTTTGCTAAAAATAGAATGATTAAGATGAAGAGAAGAAAGAGAAGATGGTTGAGAAAAAAGAGATGGAAGAAGAAGCACAAATACATCCTAATGAGATGATGCTAACTGTTCTCAAAACTGCTTAAAGCTAATTGGTTGGGACAATCACCACGAAGTTCACAGAAAATATAGCAGTAAAAGTTGAAAGTCAGTCAGCTGGGTCTGGGACTTCCCAAAATCGCCAGGGTTATCTTGTGAGATAAAAGTCAGTTGATGGTGGTGGTTATTAGTTATTTTACATTTTTAGAAGTTATTTTGCTACTTCGGAGGTGTGACTATAGGAAAGGGAAGGGGAGGAGGAAACAAGCAATAATTAAAATGCTATATAATTGAGCTAAACACACACACACACACACACACACACACACACACACACACATCAGTGGCTAGAGAAAAAAACACTCCTGAACTGGATACAATTCCTCCAAGGTAAACTGGGTCACATTCTTGAGGGTCACTGCATGTTACTCACTTCTCAACAGACACAGAAGTTATGGCCAAAGTCTGGATAATTTCCTCCATAATACTGGAGTGAACTATCCTATCCCCCAAGGCATAATGGGCACTTACCTTCTGATAGTTAGAATTGAATGAGAAGGAGAAATATAGAAGAGAAAAATATAATCAGTGGTCACCAGTAACTCTGACTATCACACACATTCTGCATAGAGGGCTATGGAGCTTTGCAGAGACTGCAAAGTTTAAATCCAGAGGCTGCAACTCAGCAGCTTTCCAGATCATTGGGCTTCCACTGAGGGTGAGAGAAGTATAAATTCTGAAGAGAAGAGAGAAAGGAAGGGAAGGGAAGGGAAGGGAAGGAAAGGGAAGGGAAGGGAAGGGAAGGGGAGGGAAGGGGAGGAATATGTGAGGAAATTGACAATAGTTAAAATGCAATGGGAAAGCAGTAGTTTAAACTACATATAGAGTTCAAAGAAGAATGAACAGATAAATAATGGAGGAGGAATGAAGGGAAAAAGAAATAGAAAATAAGTGGTGCTAAAAAAGGATGAGAAAATTGGAGAAAGAAGAGGAGTGAAGAGGAGGGGAACAAAGAATATATGAAAAGAGTGTGGGAGAAAGGGAGAATTTTTTAGGGGAGGGAAAGAGAAGAGAAGAAGGAAGAAGAGAAAGGTGGAACAGAGAAAGTAGAGGAGTAGATGAAAGAGAAAGGAAAGAGAGGAGGAGAGAAAAGAAGGGAGAAAGGAAGTGATGAAAAGGGGGACGAAGAGGATGTGTAGAAGAGAACCAAGAAGAGGAGGGAAGGAATATGAGGATAAAAATATCCCACCTCATCTTGGCATCATCTTGACACACACAAGCTATACCCTTCAAAGTGCCTTAGTAATATCATCTCTACATGAAAGGATGTGGCAGAAGAAGGATGTGATCATTACTTCCTCCTCTTCTTTCCTGCTGAGTTGAAATCCTCATAGACTAGAGATATAAAAACATTTAAATCAATAGTGAACACATTACACACTTTCTCTCCTTTTCCAGAAAAATAAAGGCAAAACTAGACAGTATAAGTTTACATGAGACAAGATATGGCATTAAATGTGGGTCAAGAAACAGGGAGAATTTTTTTTGGTTTTGCAGTGCTAACTTGGGCACATGACTTGTTACTACATTTAAAGGAAAGCTATCATGACATTATTGTATTTGTAATCTGGAAAAATATCCCAGGTGATGTGTTATATTAACTGCCTTGTCTTTTCCTGTAAGATTTCTCATTCTCATTCTGCCATAAGGAGATAAGATATGACTACTTGCATTTATAGGAAGCTTCAAGTTCTCAGAGAACATGATTAAATTTCAAGGAACTATATATTTATTTTCTGGCATTTCCATGGAAACATTTTGGGCATAATATGGATATAGTCTTCTTGTTTATCTAAATAAAATACTAATAAATAAAATACTAATAGAATCTCTGGTGGCTCTTGCAGCTCCTGAGATAATAACTATGATGTCAGAGGAAAAATATCATGGGAAGGAGAGAACACAAAGAATGGAGAGGGGAACAGTTTTCAGAATAAGAGATGAAATGCAGGAGACCACAAGTCAAAGTGTAACTTTTATTTAAGAGATGTAGACACATCTCAATGAACCTGGAGATCTAATTACTTCAGTTTACTCACTGTTGGGAGAAAGAAAAAAATGTAGGAAATGAGAACAGAATTAAAAAAAAAAAAACAGAAAGAAATGAAAGAGCAAGTGAGACACCTATGGTGCTTATTTGGCCTCCATCTCTCAAGTTCCAACCCTTCCTCTTACTCCCTCTGCCATGAAAAATGAATGAAACCTAATTATTTTGGTTCCACCCTGTCTAAGAGATTTTGAGGATGGATAATGCGGTCTGGGCAGCTTAAACTCTAGGCACTGGTGGGTAGAGAAAGGAGGTTTCTACCTCTGGGGATGGAGAGAAACTGGGTAGCTCATCGAAGTCTTTGAATCATGGGGATTTAGGCACTACAGGATTCAGATCCACCCAAGCAGAGTGGTGAGTGGGTGAGTGGGTGAGACAGAGCTCAGCTTTCGGTGCTCCCTTCTCAGGCAGCTAATTCCATCTAGCAGCATCTTATGGATTTCCATTATGACTTTCTGAACTTCAATCTGGAAGCTATAACTGAGCCAGCAATAGATGCAAGGGTTGCAGCATGAGCTGCTAATTGCCAGCCAGTGTAGGAAGAAGTAGACACTACTGTGGCTTGAGATGGATTCACTGGATAGCAGCACAAGGTAGAGATTGAGAGCAAGCCAGCAGATAGTGTAGACAAGCACCACTGTAATCAGCATCTTCAGTGTCTGCTTCTTCTTCCCATGCTGGCAGATGTAGGTGTGGATGTTTATGTCATTGACAGCATTATGGATCCACAGCTTCTTGGCCACATGACTATAGACAACCATCAGTACCATCAATGGTAAGATGAAGAAGAGCAAAAAGGTGCTCAGGTCATGTGGGCTTTGAAGTATATGAGAAACTGGAGACACAGATAGTTTCATCAGTTCTGTTTCTATGTTATAAGACAGATAGAGAAAGAAAAACATTAACTTAATTTTTCTTTTCTCCTAAGACCTACAGCTAAGCATTATATGGCAGTTAGGCCTTAAGGAAGAGACATGTTTACTATTTGTGTCTGTTAGGCACAAAGACTAGGATTATAAAGCAGGGAGCTTTAGAGTTCCCCTATTCCAGACCTCTAACATGGCATATAGGGACACAATGGACTTCGAATAGAAAATGATATGCCTAACAATCCATTGTCATAAGAGTTCTTGGGTAATCTTAATAAACTCTAGTTTATACAAATTTATTTTTATGTCCATATTTTGAAATGTGTTATTCCAGTCCCTATTCCATTTCCCTTATTCATGAGGCTTCCAAGGTCACGGGTTGTTAAAATCCTAACAGTGGCCATACTGTGTTCCTCTTACCCAGTCTCAACTTGGTAAAGGTATTGGTGAATGGCATGTGGCAAAGCAGCACAGGTGCTCACAATCCAAATGAAAATGATGCAAACATTTTCTTGCACTGGGTTAATTCTGGACTTCAGGCAATATAGCATCACCTGGAAGAAAAAGGACCCGAAACCAATTCAACAATCCAAATTAGGGTTACTTATTAGGCATTCAGCAACTGACCTTCTTTTTCAAAGCTGTAAAAACTTGGTAAGTGGTTGAGTAATGTGCTTTGGGTACTAGTTCAGTTGAAAGATGAATAGCATTTTGTTTTATGAAAGAGCAAAGCTGGTTAGTATAGAGAAAAACATTTAAGTGAGAAAATAGGAATTTAAGTGATGTCAAATTTTCTGTCTCTGAGTAGGGAGTTCAGTGGAAAAAAGGATGGATGTCCAAAAATGTGACTTATTTTTTTCTTTATCATATATGGATGGGTAAACCTCACATCCCTGCATCCTTTTATGCACTTGGTTCCCTTCATACTCTTTTATCTTCTCCCTCTTTTTCCTCCCATGTTGATTATTCCATGGTCACTCTCCCTTCCTGCTCTTCCTCCCTCCCTTCTTCTTTCTCCTTCCATTTCTCCATGCCCTCTCCCATCTTTCTCCATCTTTTATCCCTTAGATTTCTTCATGGCCCCTTCCATTTGGTTTCAGCTGCAACCCCTTCAATTTCCTTCTATGTCTCTCCCACCTCACTTGTCTTCTGGCTCCTTCCTAACTGATTAACAATGTAATCCCTCCCAGCTTCTCACCCCTGCCTATGTCTTTCATTTTAATTATCTTTCATCCCTCCTCCCAACTCCTTCCTCAAGTCTCTCCATGCCTTCCCACTTCCTTTGCTCAGCTCTCACTCACAGACTTCAAGCCCACTTCCTAGACTCAACCCATCATCAGCCCTGAAGTCACACCCTCCTCTGACTAATCCTTTCCCTTTTTCTTTCCTTAGCTCATCCTGCAACACAGCAAATAAAAAAATGTTTTCCAAAGGAAGACACTTTTATCGTTTGCCTATTGCCACATCTTTGTTTCCACAGCACCATATAAAATATAATGGTATTTTTAATACATAAAATTTGGTATGGTGAAGATCTATAGTTCACCGTCTTGCAACCCTCCTAAATTAGATATATATTCACATAGATTGTCTCAAGGAATTCAAAGAACATTTTAGATTATTTGTGTTCTGAGCTGTTTCTATCTATCTAATAAAGGAACCCATCCCTTTGCAAGACTTAAAGAGCCCTAGGAAACACATACCCAATGTAGGTCCAGAGAAATAGCAGCCATGGTCATCACAGTTACATAGGCACAAGAATACTGAGCAAAATGACTGAGGTGGCATGTCATCTTTCCAAATACCAAAGAATTACACAGATAGCGTACCTGTGGGAGAAAGGGCATGATGAAGCACAAGGACTCAGTCCTGTGTTTTCTCCTCTTAACAAGCTCAAAAACAGAAGTAGAAGCCTCTTGCCTCACCAAACTGCTGACATTATTTTCTCAGGAAGGAAAGAGACATTTTCACACTGCAGTTGTTATGTCCTTCCTGTCTTTTTCCACACAAACACTGCAGCTTGAAACACAGACTTCATCCAAGTCATAAAAAAAGTGTTAGTCACCATTCATTCTAAACATTGCGTTTGAAAGATGGGGCAACTGAGGCTAGGTTTCTCCTCTACTCAGTGTCACTGTAAAGCTCACCGGCAACGGATCTCTGTTGCTTCCCTGGGTAACTTAAGTCTCTCAGCCTCTGCCAAGGTAGGAGATTAATTCAGCATATAGACACAATAATGCTGGTACCTCCACCCCTAATTTCCAAACCGTCTACAACTTATCTCAGCCATTCTTGTCTCTATACACTTTCCAAATCAACTCAACCCCTTTCCGCGTTCTTTCCCACCACACAGCTCTCTCTGCTGCAAGTGCAAAAGCGTGTTTCTCTTCTGAGGGCCTGACCACCGGGTCCCCCTCCTCAGCACCCAGCTTACCATGGTGAAGGTGGAGCTGAGAAAAGCCAGCATCATGATGGTCACGGAGATGTTGACAACAAAGAGGCTGGAGACAGTGTGCACCCTCCTGTACTTCATAATCACATGATTTAAGATCCAATTGCCGAGTATGGCAGCAAATACCACTATGGTGTACCCTATTATTAACCAGAACTGTACATGCTCATCCTGGAACGCCACCTCCGAAGCCATGGGACCTGACATGCCAGTCAGGTTGCCCATGTTCCAGACATGTTCAGTCAGCTTATGGATCATGGAGAGCACGCTATCGCAGCCTGAGCTACCAACCTCAGACGCGGCATTAGAAATAGCCTGCAGCACCTGGGAGGCAGTGGGGGTGATCAGGTCATCAAACCCGCTATGCACACTCAGAGCTTCGGGGGTCAGTTCATCCGTATAGTTCATGGTGCTGGGGTTCGGGAAAGCCCCTTGGAGTGATTCTGTGATCAGGGCGTCCAGCTTGATGCCTGTGGAAAACCTCAAGGTCCCTAAGCAACTGGGTCAGGGAGTGTCTGGGGAAGAAAGAGGGAAGGGTAAGGGGTCTCCACAGAGCGCTAGGCGACCGCTAGTCAGCGTTCTGCAGCTCTGAGCAGAGAATGCGCTCTCCCAGGTGTGGAGGCAGAGAGAGCGCGGGAGACGGGGGCGGCAAGAAGGAAAGCAAAAAGACTGGATCGCTGGACTTGCTTGGAGAGGGCAAGTGCGGGAAATTGAGCTGGGCAGTCGAGCGCCTGGCGAGCAAATGCAGCTGGCTCCAAACGCTCCGCAGCTTAGGGTGCGCAGGCAGTGCTAGTTCTAAATTCCGGACAGCAGCTCCACGCGCCGCCTCAGCACCGCTCCTCATTACCGCAGCCCGGGGTTGTTCCGACTAAACTTCTATAGCCTTCAATCGGTGAATCCGTCTATCTAAAACCTTCCAGCGCTGCGCTCTGAGCTAGTGAAGGCAGTGCCTTCTACAGCGCCCTTTATAGAAAATCTAGGGGTCCGCGAGAGAGCCAATGGGGAGCAGTGGTTGAATCCCCACCCTGTTCTTCCCAGCTGGGGAGCAAAAGGGGTGGGCCAAGTCTTCTCCGCTCCAGTCTCAGCTAGCCTCCTTTCTCTGCCATTCGTTGGCTTCCCCTCCTCCCTCTTGCTGCAACTGGAAGCCCAGATTTAAGGGATCTTCTCTTGGCAACTCCCATCATCCGCCTTCTTCACCTCCCTTTTCCCTTACTCTCCTTTTTTCTTTTGCACCAGTGCCCAAAATACCAGCTGGAGATGTAGTGCAGAGAACTGAGAGGAGGCTGCGGCGACTAAGTGGCGGCTGGACAAACAGACCTATGATCTGCCTGAAAAGCTGGACTTGGGTGGCCGTCGAGGGAGAGTGATTGCAAGGAAAGGTCTGCATAAATTTTTAGATTGCGCAAGGAAAGTGAAGCAGGAGGCAGTCGAATAATAGGGAGGGGACACTATAGACACTGAGAGTCCAAGTAAAGGTCGCCTGGAAGGGGGCCAACATGATGCTAATGCCCTGCTTTCTCCAATACGAAGCCATCAAATTCAAAAATGCATGCAACGATCCCAGGGTTCTACATCCAGCTTCCTTGAGAGACACTGCATTTTCCTCCAATACTCAGGAAGTACCACTTTGGGAAATGGATGTGGCAGGTTTTTAGAGAGGCTGAGGAAGCACATCCAAGGAAGATTTATGATTTGGGAAGCTTTTTAAAAACAATTCTCGCAGAGTTGAAGTGGGAAAGAGCCTGGGGCTGATGGTTCCCGACTGCTTTTTCTTCTGGGAGTTTTAAGCTGCCTCCTGGAGAAAGGATCTGGAGATATTTGAATTACAACTAGAGCAACTGAGCTGCATCCCTAGAGGTGCTTGTGGGAAACATAACAGTGTCCTGAGACTTTCAGAGTTCAAGAGTATTTTTTACTATCACCTCCCACCCTTCCACTCATTAATTTACAGATGGAGAAATGGAGGCTTAGGAGGGAAAGAGCTTAAGGAAGGACACAGAGATAATTAGCTGAAGCACTGGACTAGAAATGAGAAGTGTGGAGCCTAGCAGTCCAGGGTGTTTTACTTTGCAGCAAGGTGTCACTGAGAAACCCTCGTGTTTGTTTCAACCAGTGTCACTATTTCCTATCCACCTCCTATTGCCAAGGGGCTGTGGAGAGAGCCAGTACCTGCAACCATCTTCTCCTAGAGGTGTTAGTAGAGGAACCACGCAATGTCTATAATTACTTATCAAGGCACGAACAGAAATTCATTATCACTATCATCATCTACATCATCCAGGCATCAGAGGTCACCAAGCAGCCACAAAGGAGACAAGCAAACTTTTACCACAAACATATCATGTGTGCCTGTATGTGTGTCTGCCTTGGCCATTTCTTGCTATTTATGGGATAAAGAAGGGTTAAGAAAGAGATTGAAGGGTCTTGCAACCTTTCCGGAGTGTCTAAGCCTGTGGGGAGATGGTGGCTGGCAAATTAATGCCACATGGCTAATCAGAAAAAATCTAACTAAATTTAAAAAAGGAGAATAACTAAAGCTAGATTTTGGGAAGGGGAGTTAAGCTTTTTGAATATAGACCTAGGCTTGGAAAAATTATATGTTTATTAGGCAACTTCCTTAAAAATAAAAGAGGACATAAAAAAGAGGATAAAACAGTAAAAGAAATCTGTGTCTTATTTGGGTAGCTCACAAAATAGAGACACACAATCACATTGGAAAAAGGTAACAAATGTCGACTCTACCAAATAGATCCACCGGAGAGCTTGAAGTCATTAATTTTTAGTTTGATCCCTCTGCAGTATCTAAAGAAAGACTGCCAAAAGACATCAAGTGAGCATTTAAGAGGAATTTTCTCTGTACCTGGCCCTGGGCTGGCTTCCCAAGGGCCACAGAAAGCTCCAGATTTGCTGGGTGATGAAGGGCATATTGACATAAAGTCAAATATAAGACTTTTATAAAATCTAACTGGAGAAGTGCAGAGGTTCTGTGGCAGGGGCCAGTGTGAAAGGATTGAACAGACAAAGGCAGAACTCAAATGCTGAGATGCTGAGACATGATCTTGGCCTGTGCCAGCCTCTTAAATATGGTCCTCACAGTCCTTGAACTCTCTGAGCCAGAGTTCCTGAATCTGTCAAAGAGAGTTGGCAATATCTAGCCCCCAAAGGAGTGAAGATTTTATGCAACAGCATAGCTGGATTGAATTCAGCAAAGAGAAAAACATGCAAATTATATTATACATCTTCAAACTTTTGACATGATTACTGTCTCTCTTTGCATCTCAAGCACTGATGCACATGTGAATATCTGGATTGACAGATCCTCAAAGCCCATGACCTACTTGAAACCTTGCACAGCATCATTAGTTAGTTGGGAGACAGAGGAAAGTCTGGGGTAAGCCCATCCATGCACTCAGTATATCAGTGGGAAAGGAGACTGCCTTGCCATCTTTGGGCCAGGCACTGTGGGGGATTGAAAGAAGCTTACAATTGCACAAAAGAGAAGAATCTACACCCAGGAAATAGTTAATTTCAGGCAGGTGCAAAATACACAGTCAGTGTTAGAGGAGCAAGTGTAAGTGTGAGTTGGGGGTTGAGGAGGCTTTGCAAAGGAATTAGCATTTAAGATGGGGTTTGAAATGTCAGTTTGACAGAAATGAGCAGAGAGGAGTGAGAGGTGGTAACATTTGAGGCCTCAGAAAGCAAGAGCAAAGTCACAAAGAGGGCAAATACTCGACTTGTTCCAGGGAAGAGAGAGAAGAGAAGGTTGTGAGAGGAGAGTTTTGTAGCTGCAGTTCCTCTGAATTTCCCCGGCATTTCAGGCTTTTCTAATTATTTTCCATGAAGATGAAGTAGATGAGAAGTGAGGAAACTAGTTTTACTGCAACTAATGGGAGGTGGCAGTCTCCTTGGCATAGTAAGAGCCAGAATAGGCATATTAATTCTTGTGATCTTTTCAGGTTATCTATCCATCTAGCCCCTAACTTTGCTCAGGCAAAACAACTCCCATTTCTTCTAACTGTGACCCTCTGGATGAGCTCAGTCTTAGCCGCTGCAAATCATTTACTGTTTGTACAGCTACATCTCACACTGAGTTTACTATTTCCTCTAAAATCACCATTACTACCTCCTCTATCTCCTAAGTTATAAAAATACAAAAACATTCACTCAAACACACAAAAACCAAACACACATAAGGCATCAAGTACTTAATGTCTTTCACCAGACTACCAGTGACAGCTCCAACCTTAGTTTCCTGGCTCTCAGTGCATTCTTCAGTTCTCCTCAGTGGATACCTCAAGGCCCAGTTTCTGCTCAAATCTTGACAAAGAGATGAAAATGTCACACTTGTTTCAGTCAATCTCAACATTCAGTGAAGCTTGAGTGAAGCTTCCTTCCAAATCCAGGGTCCAGGGAGCAAGGGAAGACTACAGTGGTCCTCCTTTGTCCCCAAATCTACTTAACTTCACTCAGACAAGAAATCCTGTGACACAAGGGCAAACCTTGGTGCAAACATACTCTCTAATACTCACCCTACCCCTTGCCATATTTTTCCTGTCTTAGTCTAACCTTGGTTTCAACTCCTTATCTTCTATTGGCTATTCTGTTATTGCCTCAATCCCCATTCAAGCCTGGTCTCTGAGTTCCCATCACCTATAGGTATGCTTGCTTGTGATGGTCACCTTTTCTTATTTCCACCAAGAATTGCCAACACTGGATCGCCCTTTAGAGTGGCCGCTCTGGTGCTGAGAAATTGCGATGGGATCATGACCAAAAAAGCACTCACAACCTTTGAATACTGTGCCAGACCCATCAGGCTATGACACCATAGCTAGCAATTTCTACTGCAGTTAATACTCTCAGCTGCTTGATCTACTCCCATACACAGATCTCAAGTCAGATACTAATTTAAGCTCCATATCCCATGATGCTTCACATCCAATTTCACAAATTTCAAAGTTCAAAAGCTGTATTTGCAACCAATTTCCTTAATTGAAAATAATAGCCAAAGGTGCCCTAGTCCAAGGGGTTACAGATGACTGCCAAATTGTAGTCAATGTTGCTGAGGTCACAGCCAGCTCTAGAAGGTTATTCCTGCTGGAGTCCATGAACTAATGTATCAGGACTGATGAGAAATGTCTCTAGACAGGAGTCCCCAGCTCCAGGGAAGGTACAACAGTCCCATTACCCAGAAAAAGCAAACAATAGAAAGAAAGAAAAACCTAAGGTGACATAATTTCAAATGAAGGCAGATATTACCCTGTTGTTGACAACTGCTGCCAGCTGAAGGTAGCAGGACTCAATGGTAAAATTAAAGGTAAATTCCTTAAATGAGGAGCTCAGTGGCTTCTGATTATACCATCTCTCAACTCAGTAAATGTGTTCCAATTCTAAAAGATTTCCCAGGCCCAGCTTGCACTCTTCCAGGAAGAGTAGTTGGCATACTAAAGCTGCCGGTTCTACTGCAAACTTGAGATGATTCAGTTCTCTACTGAGCCAAAATCTGCTTTCCAGTGACTTCCTGCCTGTGGTCTTACTTCAGCTCTCCAGGGCCACACACAATCAGTGTAATCATGGTTCCTTATGCCAACTTTTTAGATATTTGAAAAGACTCTGTTTATGTTCCCCATATTCAATTTTTGTTGAGGTCATGAGGTAAATGAAATATTATAATTTAGAGGGGAAAATATGTAAAACAGTTGCTGAGAACTGATAGAGGAGACAGTAAGGTAGGTAGTAAGCAAGGTAAGCAGAACCGTAGTACCTATTTGGAAAATAAATGTCTTTTGGATGCCTCCTGGGCTACTTTGTCCTCAGGGCATATTTCAGTAAAATGAAGGTAGTAAGAAAGGCAGGAAGGAGAAAGAGAAAAGAGAGCTGATATAGGAATGAAGGTAGGGTGGGAGCACAGAATCTGCCCTTTGCCTCCTCACTCTTAAATAGCTCTGGCTGTAAATACAATGCTAGAGAAGGCCAGGGTGCTCATTTCTTTTGGTCCAGAGAACTGAGGCTCCCAAACTGCATCTTTTCATAGCAGGGATCTGGGACAGTGACTTCTGAATCCTGTTATACCTATAACTTGCAAAGTAATTGTAGATAAGCATTTCTCCTTTCTGAGCTTCACTTTTCCTGAGACTAAACTCAACCTTCTAAGGGCCCTTCTAGCTCAAATATCTTGTGATATTCATCACTACCATTATATACAACATGAAGCTATTTTTTACATTTATATTTCAAACTGCAGACAAGGTCTGAAAATAATAAAAAATGTAAGTGGTCATCTTTACCCTTAATCCCTAAAAGTATACCTGAGATTGGAGAAAATGTTCTTAGAAGGTAATTTGTGTCTAATAATAATACTAATAATAGTAACTGAGACAATGATAATATCAGCTGGAAGTAGCACTCTGAATATTCCCTCCAATTTATCCCTGGAAACACAGCCTTATGTAGGAACCACTTTTGGGAGGGTATGTAGAAGAGCAGACATATTAGAAATTGAGGGTGAGATCCAGTGTATTCACTATCTTCCAGGTACTATTCAAGTATCTTAGACATAGCAATGAGAGAGATAAAGTTTCTATCTTCATGGAATTTGCATTCCAATGAGGGAAGACTGTTAAGAAAGCAGATAAACAAGATAATCATGATATCTCATCATGAGGTCTCATCATGACAAATGTTATGAAGAAAATTTAATAGACTGAAGTGATAAAAACAACAAGATTGCAGTGTGTGTAGTTCATTAGATTGGATGAGCTAGGCCTGTCTAGGAAGGTGATATTTGGGTTGAGACCTAAATAATGAGAAGGAATCAACTAAGTAAAAATCATGAGTCCAGGCAGAGGGAAATGCAAATGTAAAAGCCATGAGATAGTAACAAGTGTGGGGTGTTCAAAAAACAGAAAGAGGGACAGTATAGGAAAAGAATATAATAAGCAAGGAGAAAAGTGGTTTGAGCTAGTTCTCATTTTCAAAGAATAAAAATGACCATAAAAATAAGCCCATACCAGTATAGAGCATCTTACAATCCTCTAAGTGCGGTCTTAATCATTACTTCAACTTTTGATTAACAACAACTTTCCCAGGTACATAAATTTATCCCCATTTTCCTGACTAGACAAGTGAGGCTCAAAAATATAAAAGTGACATGTTCTTGTTCACACAGTCAGGATTTACCGTATCTCTTCTCAGCTTCTTGTAATGTTGCACATTCCCCCCACCCTAAGCCTGGCAAACTAACAAGCATTTAGGGCTGGGAGTTTGAAGAGATCAGCAAGGCATAAAGCACAGCCATACATTTCTACATTGACTGAGTGCACTTTTTGTGGCTAGGACATTCAACCCCTATTGGTCTCATTGGTCCTTAAATTGCAGGTAGGACACTGGCTACAAAGGCAGGTAATAGAAACTGACTTAAAAAATGTGATTATAGATTCAGTCAGCATCCAGTGATGCTGTCTGAAGAAGGCAGTGTGCTTGGCAGGGAGTCTCTCTCATCAAAATAATATAATTTCAAATAACTTTAAAGACATAATTCACATTCTTTGTACAACTAATCACCAAACAGCCATCTATCCATCATCTTCCCTTAGCTGGTGAATGAAAATGTAAACAACTTATTTTTTTTATGCTGCTGTATTTTGAAAAGTCGGTGCTTACTAAATATATTGGGAACATTCTCCCTCCTTGTGTTACTGTAGATCCACTCTGTTTAATGAAAAGGACATTAGTCTTCACTGTCAAGAAACCAAGGATTTTGGTTCCCTTTCTGCTCCTCGATCCCTGTATAGGCTCAGACAAATCACTGAGCATATTACAATGGTCATAATAAACTCTATCTGGCTTTTCTTGTAGGTTGGATATGAGGCTCAGATATGTTTATATATAGGGAGACACTGTTTGATGATGAGTTGTTATTGTTGTGCATTCACACCATTGCTTAACATCACTCTAATACTTACATCTTCTCTCTCAGCTGCTCATCTCCCTGCCACAAACATTTCAGCTTTTGAATTCAGAAATTATTTTCTAAGTAATCATTGAGAAATAAAAGATGCTAATTATAGAGATGTCTCTTCCATTAAATGAGTTCAACTCTTTGCTCCTGGAATCCAAATGAAGGACGATAAAGGAAAGATGACTGACTTTGGCAAATAAATGCGGCAAATAATTTATTCCTCCCACTCCCTTTTACCTCAGAGAACCAGTCCTGAATATAATCATTACCCTTTTGAAATCAGTGTGGTCTCTGGAGAAGCTGATCCACATTACTTGGGGGCTTATTATAAATGCAAAACCTTTGGCTCCATTACAAACTTGCTGAATCAGAATCTGCATATTAACATCATGATCATGTGGGAAGCAATGTTGTTCAATATCCACAAATCAATTAATGTGATACACCATATAAAGAATGAAAGATAAAAATTGTATGATTATATTAATAAATACAGAAGAAACATTTGACAAAATCCAGCATCCATTTATGGTAAAAACTCTCAGCAAAGTGAGAATAGAGAGAACATACCTCAACATAATAAAGGGCATATATGACAAACCCACAGCTAAAATCATACTCAAAGGTGAAAAACTAAAAACAATGTCAGAGAATTTATTGCCTGTGTTTTCTTCTAGGAGTTTTATGGTTTTGGGTCTTACATTTAAGTCATTAATCTGTTTTAAGTTTATTCTTGTATATGATGTAAGAAGGTGTTTGAATTTTGTTTTTTCTTTTTGCATATATCTATCCAATTTTCTTAACACTGTTTATTGAATACACTATTTTTACCCCCATTGTATTTTCTTGCTTCCTTTATCATAGATTATATGATCGTATTGGCCTGGATTTACTTCTGGGCCCTCTATTATGTTCCATTGATCTATGTGTCTTTTTATGCCAGTGCCATGCTGTTTAATAACTAGACCTTGAGTTATATAGGTACGTGTAGGCTCCTTTTCTGAGTGGTGCTTAATAAATCTTCTACCACCTGTGTCTAATAGCAATTCCCATCCAAACTGGACTCAATGTGAACTCAGGCAGCAGAATGCAGCATGTACCTCCGTTTATCACTTGCCTACCTTATGTTAATTAATGTTTTTCTCATGTTGTCTCTATTAATAGAGACTTAGTTTTTGAAGGGGGAAGCTCGGGTCTGTATTCCCACTGTTCTTAACACATTTCTTGTATGGAAGAAATGGTCATTGTTTATCAAACTGTATTCAATTAAAATAGAAAGAAAATATAAAGCGCAATCCTGTATTTTACAGGAAAGCACTATGCTGACTTATTCCCTAGGGACTTCTTTAGAGGAATGAAGGCAGGCACAGGCTTTACTTTGGAATCCTGCATTAACTTCTCAAAGGCATTTCAATAGGATGGTTATTGGCTCTATCTTGGCTTGCTAGAAGGCAGGGAACTAGAAAAAGAAATCAAACAAGGTTAAACATCACTCGGAGCCAAAACTCACTAATCAACATGTAAGTCCTTGAAATTACTATACCTTCTTAGGCCTGCCAATCATTCTGTCCATGATTATTCCTCATAAAGAGCATTATAGGTTCCCAAAATAGAAGAAATATTGATTGTCAAAGACATAAGGTACCTCAGTGATCACAGAGTGAGAGAACTGAGGTCCAAAGAGCAAAAGGGACTTTACCAAAATCACATAAGGAATGCAAAGGTTTTAGTCTAGAGTTTTATTCACTAATGCTTCCTAACTATGCATTAATTACTGCCTTTTATGAAGTCTTTTCAAGAAGACCACAAAAATGATAAAACAACAGATTGTCCTATTATCAGAATCTACATTTATTCAGTTAGTCATTTGTTCAATGAAATAAGTAATACATGCTTTGTGATTTCATTGTGATGAGTAATATAAACTCTCTAATCTTCGGATAGTTGCAAGTGGATATCTTTTCTTTGCAGATAGTTTATACACTCCTTTAGTAAGTTACTATGCTGTATATACTATTCCAGACAATGAATTACCTCCTTGGTAATGCCAGGTTTTGTGGAAGAAAGTGTGATGGGGTTATATGAGCCATAACTTTCTGCTCTGCATAAATCATGAATTCATGTATATAAATGTGGTTTTTGAAATATAAAGTTAAATTTGCAGGAAACTGAGACTTCATTTCCCAATCAACAGATGATGTCTGTGTGTTATATCAAGTGGCAGAACAGGGAAAGATTGTCCACAGAATATCTGTGACTCAATGGATCCTACTTAAATGGCCACACTAGCCTTGGTTCAAGAATTCAATTCTGACTTTTGACTCCATTAATTCAAACTATGGTCTCTACCAGTGCCACCTCACCCAGGAAGCTACAGGAGTATTTTTTGTCTCACCTTCTTTGGCTTTATTTCATTTCTCAATCTTAAAAGTTGATGTTTAATTCCTAGGTCACCAGGAAAAGGTTTGAATCGAGTACATTGCAATAGCTAACAGAAGTATTTTCTCGAGTCCTATGTGCTAAGCTCTGTTGTGCAGGATTCAGAAGAAGTTTATGGATACTTAAGTAGAATCTAGTGAATATTTTCCACATCTTCCACCATTTGTGTAAGGTTAACAGGCAGCAAAAGGGATGAGCTTTTTTCCCACTGATGATGCAGTCTTTCCGAGATTAATAGAATGTGTGATCAGTCAGTCACCTACTGGATTGAACATCTGCATCAGCTTTAGCAGCTTCCAGAAACCAATAAAAATGCTTATGCAATTTTCCTACAGTAGGTAAATGGATAGTCAGTACTATAGTGACAGATTACAGACTTTTATATAAAGTAAGCCAAGAGCTGAGAATTAACTCCCACGATGGCAGAATGCGAAAAGTTTTGGCGGGAGGCAACACTAGGGCAATAACACAGTGAAAGAAATTAGAGCCCAGAACAAATGGGATGATGGCCTAGTTCTATTCTGGGCATTTCAGGCCTCAGTAGGAGCACTGTTGGCAACTCTTGGCCCCATGCTTAAAGCAGAACCTACACAAAAATGAGCATATTTACAAGAAAATAATCAAGGTGGGGAGGGGCTTAGAGCCCAGGTTCTGTGAAGGCCAGTTGAAGGAGCTGGATCTTTTTAGCCTGGGAAAAGAATGGCAGAGGTAAGGGGTTAGCTATGGTCTCTATATTCAGATCTATGAAAGGTCCTCAGGATAATACAAGGAGTTCAGAGTAATCTCCTGTTACAGAGGCCAAAGGATGGGGTGTCTGGAGTCTGCTTCAATTTAAATTTGGAAGTTTGAGGACAGACAAGATTTTAAGGGGAGAGAATAAAGATAGGCACTGCAAAGAATAAAGGCCATTGATCTCAGAAGTGAACAGGCTATTGAGGAGGAGCAGGCTAAAATGTGAGCAGTTAGGGGAGAAAGACAGTGACAAATACAGACCACAGGGGAAAATGTATAGACATGGAAGCACAAAGTAGATTCCACATATATGTTTTTGTACACACCCATCCATAAACACTCCAGATTTCAACAGTCAGAAGTTGGGGATCCAAAATGACCATTTACTTTGTGGATTTGGATTTTTATTAGAACAGAAACTTATAGTAGGAGAGATGGGGCCTAAGCTCACCACAGGAAATCAGCTATGGAATGAGGCTGCCAACAAAGCAAATGCCATGGATGTTACAATCATGAGAGTTTAGAGCCCAGAACGAATGGGGTGATGACCCAGTTCTATTCTGGGCATCTCAGGCCTCAGCAGGAGCACTGCTGGCAACTCTTGGCCCCATGCTTGGAGCCGAACCTGCATGAAGAAGAGTATATTTACAAGAGAACAATCAAGGTGAGGAGGGGCTTGGAGCCCAGGTTCTGTGAAGACCAATTGAAAGAGGTGGGCCTTTTTAGCTTGGGAAAAGAATGGCAGAGGTAGGAAGTTAGCTATGGTCTCTATATTCAGACCTCTGAAAGGTCATCACAAAGCAGAGAAGCAGATAGGACCTGGGTGGTCATAGAGGAAGATCGTGGATCTCTGGGTAGAAGCCATAGGGAGAGAGATTTCAACTAAACACACAGAAGAACTTTTAAAGCTATTCAAAGATTGAAGGGGCTACCTCAGAAAACAGGATCTGTCCCTCATTGGTTATTTCCAGGTAACAAACCCACAACTAGCTGTTGGGGATATAAGCATCCACTGGTAAGAAAGTGTTTTCCAACACTAAGAGAATGTAAAAATGGTTGAAGGAATTGGAGTTTATTTAGACTGTAGAAGACTTGATTCAAAAACCACAATCTCAGTCTTCAAACCTCTGAAAGCTGCTGCAGGTCAGAAAATTATCTGTGTGCCTTCAGGGGGATGAAGCTAAGACTTGAGAGCAAAAGCTACAGTTGAGACAAATTTTGGGTTGACTGGAGGAGAAATTTTATGACAGTAGAACCGGACATAGATGGAATGGACTGCCTTGGGAGA
Organism: Macroglossus sobrinus; assembly: GCA_004027375.1. NCBI lineage: Eukaryota > Metazoa > Chordata > Mammalia > Chiroptera > Pteropodidae > Macroglossus > Macroglossus sobrinus. The sequence continues at coordinate 18,319 of PVKZ01002991.1, forward strand.
CTCTCTATCTCTGTAGATGTGCAACTAGAGGATAGCAACTTACCTTTTACAGAATCCTTCCTTTCTATTTAAATCATTTTGGAAGCTTAGCAAACACCAACGTCTGGCTCCCATCCTCAGAGATTCTGAATTAAGTAGTTTGCAGTGTCACTTTGGCATTATTTGCTTTTTTTTTTTTGAAGTTCCCCAGGTAATTATAATATGTAATTGAGACTGACAATCACTGCAGAGGGAAGGCTTAACATGGTAGAATGTGTAGGAGGAGAGCTTGTGTGATGAGAATGGAAGTTAGGGTTTGATTGTAAGAAATAAGGTAATTTATAAGTTCCCATTTAGCCCTGAGAACCTAACACGAGATGAGAGTGTATTTCCCCTTCCCATAATAATTAGCATTTAAAGAGGTCCGTAGTACTCAGTGTTTAACCCATTTTTTCTGCTCTAATTTTGATAATTTCTTTTCTTTTGCTGATCTTAGGCTTTATTTGTTCTTTACTTTCTATTTTTTTTTTAAGATGAAGCATGAGAAATTTTTATTTATTTATTTTTCTTTGAGATAGGCCTGCAATGATATAAACTTTTTTTTATAACCCCTTCTGCCGTATCCTAAAAGTTTTGATATGTTGTACTATCATTATCATTCATTTCTGTGTATCTCTGGATCTCTCTTTTTATTTCTTTTCTGACCTAGTCATTCTTCAGTAGCATGTGGTTTTATGCCCATGTTTGTGGTTCTTACTGCTTTCTTTTCACAGTTGATCTCCAGCTTCAAAGCATTATGGTCAGAGAATACAGTTGGTATGATTGCAACTCATTTATATTCGTTGAGGCTATCTTTATGTCTCAGTATGTGGTCAGTCCTTGAAAATAGGCCATGTGCACTAGAGAAGAATGCCTATGCATTTGTATTGGAATGAAAGTCTCTGTAAATGTCAATTATGTCTAATTGGTCTAATGTATCATTTAAGAATGCCATTTCCTTATTCATTTTCTGTTTGGATGATATGTCCATATCCGACAGTGTGGTAATTAGCCTGTTGCAAATGTATTTTTCTATTGGTTTCCAGTAGGTGATGTCTAAATCTCTTAGAGCCTTGTTTTATGTAAAGTCTTAATAATGCTTTTTTTTTTCTTATAGGTATTCAATCATGGTTGCTACCCTCAGTCTCAGACCTTGTCAGTGTTAGTGACAGTTTTGATATCATTTGCTCAGATTCCCTTGGGGCTCCACAGTGTTTGGTCTTAGAAAATATGTGGCATGGGTCCCTCTGGGTTAGGGAATGGGGCCTGTGGCTCAGTCTGGGGTATTTCAACCACAGCTGGTAATAACTAACTATTGTTTCTCTGTTCTTCCTTCTTCTTTGTCATCCCCATTTCTCTGCCTTCTCCCCTGATGCCTGGGCACTGTTGTCGGCCGAGTGTAGGTCACAACTCTCCCAAGCAGAGTTGTTCAGGGAACTTGCCACTTCTTCTCTTTTTTTCCTACTCCTGAAGGGTGCTCCAGCTGCAAGTGTGAGAGCTTCTTTGTTTCTCAGTCTACCACCTGATTCCCTGTGTTAGATCTTATGCACAGATTCCAAGCTCAGATGTGTTGGTGTACAGCTTGGATGTTTTTTTTGTTGAGTTTCAGATGTTCAGCTTATTGTTGTTTCAAGGAGAGAGATCTGGGAACATCTCTCACTCCTTGATGTTTCTGACATCTGGGCCTGTTTTCATTTTTAATTTTTTCAATTAGAGTTGACAGTCAATATTATTTTATAGTAGTTTCAAGTATACAGTTTAATGGTTAAACATGTTTACAATTTATGAAGATATCCTCCCAATTAGTATACTATCTGCCTGGAACTATACATAGTTATTACAATATTATTAGAGGGCGAAGGGATTAAGAAGTACTATATTATTGATTGTGTTCCCTATACAGTACTTCATATCTCCACAACTCTTGTGTAACTACCAATTCATACTTCTTAATCACTTCATTCCATTCACCCAGTCCCTCAACCTTCCTCCCATCTAACAATCACTAGTATGCTCTCTGTAGCTATGAGTCTGTTTCATTTTGTTTGTTCATTTATTTTCTTTTTTAGATTCCACATATAAGTGAAATTATATGTTATTTGTCTTTGTCTGACTTGTTTCACTTAGCATAGTACTTTCTAGGTCCATCTCTATTGTTGCAAATGGTAAAGTTTCATTTTTTTATGGCTGAGTAATATTTTATTGTATATATGTACCACTTCTTTTTATTGAATTGTCTAATGATGGGCACTTAGGTTGCTTCTATATGTTAGATAGAGTGCAGTGACCATAGGAATACATATATCATTTCAAATTAGTGTTTTGGAGTTTCTTTGCATAAATACCCAGAAGTGCAATTCTTGAGTCATAGGATAGTTCTATTTTTATTTTTCTGAAGAGATGTCAAACTGTTTTCCACAGTGACTGTACCAGTTTGCAATCTCAAAAACTGCATGAGCTTTCCCCTTTCTCCACATCCTCATTGACATTTGTTTATTTATTTATTTATTTTTATTTATTGATGAAAGCCTTTCTGGCAAGTATGTGGTATTATTTCATTGTGTTTTTAATTCACATTCCTCTGATGAGTGATGCTTAGTATTTTTTTATATGTCTACTGGTCATCGGTATAACCTCTTTGGAGAAATGCTTATTGATGTCCTCTGTCCTACAAATAGCCAACAAATATATGAAAAGATGCTCAGCATCGCTAGCTATTAGGGAAATGCAAATGAAAACCACAATATGATACCATCTCTTACCTGTTAGAATAGCTGTTGACAACAGGACAAGTAATAACAAGTGTTGGAGAAGATATGGAGAAAAAAGAACCCTCATACACTACTGAGGGGACAGTAAATTGGTACAGCCACTATGGAAAACAGTATGGAGGTTCCTCAAAAAACTAAGAATTGATCTAATATATGGTCCAGCAATCCCTCTACTATATATTTACCCAAAAGACTTGAGAACTCATATCAGAAAAGATATGTGCACTCCGATGTTCATAGCAGCATTATTCATGGTGCCTAGGACATGGAGCAACTGAAGTGTCCTATGATAGATGATTGGCTAAAGAGGCTGTGGTACATATATACAATGGAATATTACTCAGCCATAAGAAGAGATGAAATACTGCCATTTCCAGTGACATGGATGGACCTCGAGATAATCATGCTAAGCAAAATAAGCCAGTCAGAAAAAGTTGAAAATCACGATATCACTTATATGTGGGATATAAACTTAAAAGCAACAAATGAACAGGACAAACAGACACAGATTCATGGACATGGAAAATATACTAGTGGTTACAGAGTGTCAGAGAGAGGGGGAAGGGGGAGGTAGATGGAACAAAGTGAGTCAAATATGTGGTGACAGAAAGAAACCTAACTATGGGAGATTAACACTATCTCTATCTCTATCTCTATCTCTATCTCTATCTCTATCTCTATCTCTATCTCTATCTCTATCTCTATCTCTATCTCTATCTATCTATCTATCTATACATCTATATATATATCTATATATGCCTTATAGTTAAAATATACAGCTGAAATTTATTGAATATAATTAAGCAATGTCATCATACATAAAAAATAAATCATTTTTTAAAGGGATAAATTAAGGGAAAGTAATTTTATCTGAGAGGAACCACCATTGTCACTTCAAATTTTGCCTTTACCTTTCTGAATGAGAATAATACTGACTTCTTTGTTAACAAGTAAATAAACTATTTTATCAGAGGCAAAAAATTGTCTTTTGCTCATTGAATTTTTTTTTATGCCTACAGCACCCAGTCTTCCTAGGTGGTCTCCCATTAAAGTACTAACCAGATCTGACTCTGCTTAGCTGTCCCCTGCCCATTTTAATGATGTTAATTCTTCCTATTCACATGCAAGGCATATGCTTTCATTTATTTGTATCTACTACAATTTCTTTCTTCAATGTCTTAAAACTTTTTGAGTATAGGTATTTTACTTCCTTGGTTAAATTTATTCCTAGTATTTTATTATTTTTGATGCAATTGTAAGTGTGATTGTTTTCTTATTTTCTCTTTCTGATAGTTCATCATTGGTGTATAAAAATGCAACAAATTTATGAACATTGATTCTGAATCCTGCTACTTTACTGGATTCATTTATCAGTTCTATTAGTTTTTGGTGGAATCTTTAAGGTTCTCCATATATAGTATCATATTATCTGCAAATAATGACAGTTTTACTTCTTTATTTCCAATTTTGGATACTTTTATTTTATTTTCTTGTCTGGTTGCTGTGGCTAGGACTTCCAATACTATGTTGAATAAAATTGGTGCTTGTAGACATTCTTGTCTTGTTCCTGGTCTTAGGGAAAGCACTATGAGGTTTTCACCAATGAGTGTAATATTACCTGTGGGTTTGTCATATATTCCCTTTATTATGTTGAGGTATGTTCCCTCTATTTCAACTTTACTGAGTGTTTTACCACAAATAGATGCTGGATTTTGTCAAATGTTCTCTCTACATCTATTAATACGATCATATAATGTGTACCACATTAATTGGTTTTTGAATATTGTACCAATCTTGCATTCCCAGGAATAAATACCACTTGGTGATGGCATATGGCCTTTTAATGTTTTCCTGAATTCAGTTTGCTAATATTTTGTTGAGAATATTAGCATCTAGGTTCATCAGGGATATAGGCCTATATTTTTCTTCTTTTGTAATGTCTTTATATGGTTTTGGAATCAGGTTAATGGTGGCATTGTAAAACGAACTTGGGATTTTTCCTTTCTCTTGAGTTTTTGGGAATAGTTTGAGAAGGTTAAATGTTAATTCTTCATTGACTGGTAAAATTTACCTGTGAAGCCATATGGTCCAGGACTTTTGTTTGTTGGAACTTTTTTGATTACAGATTTGTTTTTATTAGGGATAATTGATCAGTTTATGGTTTCTGCCCCTTCTTGACTCAGTCTGGAGTATTGTACTTTTCTAGAAATTTATCCATTTTTCCAGATTGTCCAATTTGTTGGTATATAATTGCTCATAGTATTTTCTTATAATCCTTTATATTTCTGTAAAGTTGTTTGTCACTTTTCTTCTTTCATTTCTAATTTTATTTATTTGGGTTTTCTCTTTTTTTCTTGATGAGTCTGGTTAAGGGTTTATCAATTTTGTTTATTTTTAAAAAGAATCTACTTTTAGTTTTATTGATCTTATTGTTTTTGTTAACTATTTTCTGTCTAGATAAAACCTATCCTAATAGGTGTGAAGTTCTATCTCATTGTGATTTTGACTAACATTTCTAAGTATTAGTGATGTTAAGAATCTTTTCAAATCCTTATTAGCCATTTATTGATCTATTTTGAAGAAATAGCTATTTAAATACTTTGCCAATTTTTGAATAGTTTTGTAGTTATTGTTGTTGCTCTTGGGTTACAGCATATCTTTATATATTCTGGATATTAATTCCTTATCAGAAATTTGATTTTCAAATATTATTTACAATTCTATGGATTGCCTTTCACTTTATTGGCAGTGTTCTTGAATGCATTAGTTGGTAAATTTTTTGAAGACGGCTTTTATTTTTGTTCCTTATATTTTTGTTGACATATTCAAAAATTATTCATAAATCCAATGTCAAAAAGCATTTTCCCTATGATTCCTTCTAAGAGTATAATAGATTTCATACATTTAGATTTTTGATCCCTTTTGAGTTAATTTTTGTATATGGTATAAGTTAAGTATCCAAATTCAGTCTTCAAATATGGATATTCACTTTTCTAGCATAATTTAATGAAAAGGACCTTCTTTCCCTATTGAACAATCTTGGCACTCTTATTGAAAAGTGTTAACCATATAGAGGATGATTCCTATTGGAGCTCTGTACTCTATTTTATTAATCAATGTCTGTCTTTATAACAGTGACATTGTAGCTTTGAGTATTATAGCTATGTAGTAAATTTTGAAGTCAGAATGCGAGACCTCCAAATTTGTTCTCTTTATTCAAGATTGTTTGAGCTATTTTGGGGCACTTGAGATTCTGTAAGAATTTTAAGATGAGCTTCTCTATTTTTGTTTAAAAATGTCATAGAGATTGTGATGGATTGTTGCACTGAATATGTAGATGCTTTTGTAGTATTGACATCTGAATAATATATTTTTTAATTCATGTATATAAGATACCTTTCTTTTTTATTTGTATCTTCTTTAATTTTTTAAATCAGTATTTAGTAGTTTTCAATGTACTTGTCTTTTGGCTCCTTGGTTAAGTTTATTCGTAAGTATTTTACTCTTCGGGATGCTAATATAAATGAAAGTGTTTTTTTAATTTTCTTTTTTGATCGTTCATTTTTATTGTGTAGAAACAGAATTGATTTTGTATCCTGCAACTTTGTTGAATTTTTTTATTAGCTTTACTCATTGTGTGTGTGTGTGTGTAATCTTTAGGGTTTTCTGCATACAAGATTATACTATCCCTAAACAGAGATAATTTTACAGCTTCCTTTACACTTGGATGCCTTTTTTATCTTATTCAGGTTTACTTGCTGTGGCTGGGACTTTCATTATTATGTTAAATATAAGTAAAAAGAGTGGGAATCCTTGTCTTTTTTATGATCTTAGAGGAAAAAATTAATCTTGGGGTTCTGCTTAAGATGGTGGGCTAGGTAAAAGCAGAATTTCCCTCCTCCTAGGAGCACATTAAAATTACAACCGAATTATAAAACAAACAACTTTGAGAACCACCTGGAGTCTAGCTGATCATAACACTACATCTTAAGATATAAAGAAAAAGCCACATTGAGAATAAGAGCAGCAATATTGGTGAAGTGAGTTTGTCCTTCAGCTGCACATAGTGAATGAGCACCTAGAGGGAGAGGGTGGCTAAAGAGACCCCATTGAAGGAGCAAGGAGTCCTAGCCCCAAACAGGGGCTTCCCAGCCCAAGGTACCAGTCCTTAGAAGAGAAATTTCCACAAAATCTGATTGCAAAAATCAGTGGTGATTCTGTCCATCTGGATGATATGGGAAGAACCTAAAAACCCAGATGTTCTCCTTAAAGGGCCCACTGACTGATTTGTTTGCAGACACTAACCCTAAGTGCTGGTGGAAGATTAGTCGTTTGAGAGGTACAAAAGAAATACGGTGAAAGACTGAGTTGTGAGATGCTGGAGCTAGGGATGGAGAGACAGCCACCATTGAAACTTTGTCAGGTCTCCCTCCAGGGCAAACTAAAGATGGGCTCCACCTTTCCTGGTTGAACCCTCTCTCTGCACTGCCAATTCTGAAGCTGCATTGGTCCAGTGAGACTGGTCTGCTCCACCCTGTGTCTCACTAGGATCCTGCCCCACCCAACCCACAAATTGTCTGCAGCAGGCTCATTGCCAGGCAGCCAGACCCACCCTGCACTGTCCCTGGCCTGAGCATTTATGGGCAAGCAGCAGCACTGAGCTTGAGCCACTTGTGTGTGGCCCACACATTATGAGGGAGATTTTTGAAAGCAAACCACTGATGCCAGCCTGAACTGCATTGTCTCTTGGGTGAATCTCTGGGGTCTGAAGGTGAAAGTAGACTGTGATTGGCCTTGTTGTGATCTGTGACTTTGTGAGAATCCTTCGGGCTCAGATCTGGCAGCAATCTATATTAACCTGACAGAATCAGCTCACTCCACCCCATGTCAACTTGAGACACTGTACCATCCAACCCACGTATTGCCCACAGCAAATCCATTGCCAGCCAACCAGCCCCACACTATGCCTTCCCTGGGCTGTAATTTTGACAGCAAACAGCCTTCAGCTTGCATTGCCCACACACAGTCAGTGCATCCCAGGAGAGACTTTTGTTGGCAGGCAACAAAACTCACCCTGAACTACAGTATTTCATAAACAGATCTCAGGTGTCTGTGGGCCTGAGGCAGGCAGCAGCTGGCCTTGCTTTATTCTGAGACTTTTACGGGAAGCTGCAGATTCAGCACTAGAACAAAACCTGATTCTTCCTTGCTCAGGTGATATCTGCATGCCTTATCCTCATGACTCCCTGGGTCCCCAACCCACCCAACTCCTGTAACACTTTAAAGCTCTTTCAGCTGCAGAGACTTATAGGCAACTGGTAGGCAGCATCAGGCCTTGAGGTGCACTTGTCCTTTTGCTGAGCTACTAACAGTTCTGCTACTGAAAGTAACCAACCTCAGCTTGTAGTGTGGACTCTCTCACTTGCTTCTGGATCCAGTACAGGCAACAACCATTTGCAGATTGCTTTGTAGCTCCTACCAAATGACCCCCCAAAATCAAGGGAAATGGCAGTCTTTGGCCTACATAGGACTCATTACCAAGGGTCCCCAGAACACACCCAGAGACAAGCATCAAACCACAAAAGAGCACCACCTGACTAGCCCCATGAGTGAAACACCCAAAGAGTGGTCTCAACAGGTACATGAACCTCCTGGGGTGAATCCCACTTCATGGAGTGAGCTTCCACATAGCAGCTTGTATCCTGTGAGCATGGCCAATTTGCCACAGCCAGTCAGCATGAGTGGTAATCTCATATACTGACATGCTAGCAGCAATCAAGGGTTAGCTGCAACAGGAGAAAACACATAACCCACAAAGAAACACACCCAGAGCCCCAGCACAGGTGCCACTGGGACACATAGGACACTTACTATGTAAGGCCACCTGGCCAAGTCTGGGAGATATAACAGATCTTTCCACAACATAGAACTAAACACAGAGAAGCAACTAAAATGAGAAAACAAAGAAATATACTACAAATGAAACAATAAGAGAAAACTCAAGAAAAAAACTAAATGAAGTGGAGGCAAGCAGCCTACCAGAGACAGTTTTCAAAATACTGGTTATAAGGACACTCAATGAACTTAGGGGAAGAATAGATTATCTTAGTGAGGACTTCAACAAAGATATAGTAAGCATTAAAAATGACAGAACCATAAAGAAATGAAGAATACAATAACTAAACTGAAGAATACAGTAGAAGAAATCAACAGTAGATTAGATGAAGCAGAGGACCAAATCAGCGAGTTGGAAGACAAAGTAGCAGAAAACACCCAATAGGAACAGCAACAAGAAAAAAGAGTTTCTAAAAAATAAAGAAAGTTTAAAAGACTTTTGGGACAACATCGAATATACCAATATTTGCATAAGAGGGGGACCAGAAGGAGGAGAGAGAGAGAGAGCAAGGGATTGAGAACCTACTTGAAAAATTAATGAGAGAAAAATTCCTTAATCAGGTAAAGGAAATAGACATAAAAGCCTAAGAAGCATGGAGAATTTCAAACAAGAGGACCCAAGCAGACCCACACCAAGACACATCATCATTAAAATGCAAAGGTTAAAGAAAAAAGAAAATCTTGAAAGCAGCAAGAGAAAGGCTGCTAGTTACTTGCAAAGGTACTCCCATGAGAATGTCAGTTGATTTTTCAACAAAAACTGTGCAGGCCAGAAGGGATTGGTATAAGATATTCAAAGTAATGAAAAGCAAGGACCTACAACCAAGACTACTCTACCCAGCTAGGACATCAGCTAAAATTGAAGGTGAGATAAACAGCTTCCAAAACAGAAAGCACTAAGGGAATTTATCAACAATAAGCCAGAACTGCAAGAAATGTTAAGCAGATTTTTGTGAAAAAAAGTATTGGGGAACCTTTGAATATAAATGATAAAATAACAAAGACTATGTACCAATCAAAAGACTTAAGGTAGACAAGTGGATAAGTAAACAAGACCCATACATATGCTATCTACAAGATATTCATTTCAGATAAAATGGGATACAGACTGAAAGTAAAGGGAAGGAAAAATATGTTTTATGCTAATGAAAGTAAAAAAGACCTGAGGTAACAATACTTATATAAGATAAAATAGACTTTAAAACAAAAGCTATAGTAAGAGACAAAGAAGTTTATTACATAATGATAAAGGGGTCAAAACAACAAAAAGACATAGTAAACGCACACAATATAGGAGCACCTACATATATAAAGCAATTATTGACTGATATAAAGGGAAATATTGACAGTAATATACTCATAATAGGAGACTTTAAAACCCCATTGACACCAATGGACACATTTTTCAGACAGAAAATCAATAAGGAAACAGTAGCCAATGAACATAGATGCAAAAATCCTCAACAAAATGTTAGCAAACCTAACTCAGCAATACATTAAAAATATCATACTTCATAATCAAATTGGATTTACTCCTGAGGTGCAAGGTTGGTTTAATATCCACAAATCAATTAATATGATATACCACATTAACAAATTGAAAGATAAAATCATATTATCATATTAATAGATGAAGAAAAAGCATTCAACAATATTCAGCCTCCATTTATGATAAAAACTCTCAGCAAAGTGAGAATAGAAGGAATATATCTCAATAACAAAGGCCATATGTGACAAACCTGCAGCTAATATCATACTTAATGGTGAAATGCTAAAAGCATTTCCCTTAAGATCAGGAATAAGACAAGAATGACCACTTTCCCCATTTCTATTCAACATAGTATTGGAAAGCTTAGCTACAGCAATCAGACAAAAAAGAGAAATAAAAGGCATCCAAATTGGAAAAGAAGAAGTAAAACTGATATTATTTGCTGATGACATGATACTATATATAAAAAAGCCAAAGATTCCACAAAAAAATATTCTGTTAGAACTAATCTGTGAATTCAGTAAAGTAGCAGAATAAAAAATTAATATTCCAAATCAGTTGCATTTATATATACCAATGATGAACTATCAGAAAGGGAAATTAAGAAAGCAATCTCATTTACAATTACATCAATAATAATAAAATACACAGAAATCAAATTAACCAAGAAGGTAAAAACCTGTTCTTGAAAAATTATGTCATTGAAAAAAGAAATGAAAAAGATATGAATTAATGGGAGCTTATAGCTTGCTCATAGGTAGAATCAACATTAAAAAGGCTAAACTACTTGAAGCAATCTATAGATTCAATGCAATCTCTATCAAAATACAAATGGCATTTTTCATAAACTAGAACAAATAATCTAAAAATTTATATGAAACCATATAAGTTCCTGAATAGCTATGATAATCTTGAGAAAGAACAAAGTTGTAGGCATCACACTACCTGCTATGAAACTATACTACGAGGCTATAGTAATACAAACAGCATGGTACTGGCATAAAAACAAACACATAGATTAATGGACTAGACTAGGGATCCTAGAAATAAATCCACACCTCTAAGTCATTTAATCTATGATAAAGGATGCAAGAAGAGAAAATAGGATAAAGATGATCTTTTCAACAAATGTTGGGTAAACGAGACATATGTAAGTAGAAAAGGAAACTGGATCATTTCTTACATCATATACAGGAGTAAAGTCAAAATGTATTAAAGACTTAATTAAATGTAAGACCCTAAACCATAAAACTTCTCAAAGAAAACATAGGCAGTAAACTCTCTGACATTGCTCTTAGTAATATATTCTTTTTTCATTTTATCTTTTTGTTCAAGGAAAACAAAAGAAAAAATAAAAAAAGTTGGACGACATCAAACTAAAAAGGTTTGTTCAGCAAAGGAAACCATCATAAAAAGAAAAGACTACCTACTGATTGGAAGAAGATATTGCCTATGATGCATCTGACAAGGGGTTAATATCCAAAATTCATAAAGAACTCACAAGTCAACAACTACAAAAAGAAAAGTCTAATTAAAAAATGACCAGAAGACTCAAATAGGTATTTTTTCAAAGAGGACATACAGATGGCCAATAGACACATGAAAAGATGCTCAAGAGCAATGCAAATTAAAACCACAATGACATACCACCTCAAACCTGTCAGATTGGTTGTCATCAATAAATCAAAAAAAAACCAAACAAACAAGGATTGGTGAGAATGTGGAGAGAAGAGGACCCTCATACACTGTTGGTGGTTTTGCAAATTGATACAGCTGCTATGAAAACTGGATCGAGTTTCCTCAAAAAATTAAAAATAGAACTACCATTTAACCCAGTAATTGCACTCCTGGGTATTTATCCAAAGAAAACCAAAACACTAGTTCATAAAGATTTATGCACTCTGATGTTCACAGCAGTACTATTTACAATAGTCAAGATAAAGAAATAACCTAAGTGCCCATCAATAGACTATTATAGGATAAAGAAGTTATGGTACATATATACAATAAAATATTACTCAACCGCTAAAAAATAAAATCTTATCATTATTAAAGACATGGATAGACCTACGGCATTAAGCTGAGTGAAATATGTCAGACAGAGAAAGATAAATACCATACAATTTCACTCATATGTGGAATTTAGGGAACAAAAGTAACAAACTAAACAAAAACATTTACAGAAACAGAGAACATTCTGGTGATATACAGTGGGAACTGGGATTAAGGGGCTAGATGAAAAAGGTAAGGAAGAAGTACAAATTAATAACTACAAAACAGTCACGAACAGTTAGAGTGTAGCATAGGGAATATAGTCAATATTATTGTAATGGCTGTGTGTAGTTAGCCAGATGGGTTTTAGAGTAATTGGGTGGATCACTTTATAAATTATATAAGTATCTAAACACTGTACTGTGTACCTGAAACTGATATAAAATAATAAAAATAAATAAAAATAAGAAGTAAAAATGAATTTAATTTTTTACCAGAGTATGTTGTTAGCTGAGGTTTGGTTTTCTTTTGTTTTTACTATATGGCATTTATTAAGTTGAGGTATTTTTCTTCTATTCCTGGTTTGTTGAGTATTTTTTTTTATCATGTAACTGTGTTGAATATTTTCAGATAGTTTTTGTAGATAACTTGAGTGAATCATGTGTTTTTCTCTTCATTTCATTAGTATGGCTTATTGTATTGATTGATTTCCACATGTTGAACAATCTTTACATTCCCTGAATAAATCCAACATGGTCATAGTGTATAATCTTTTTGCTATGATTTTGAATTTGGTTTGCTAGTATTTTGTTGAGAATTTTTCCATCTGTATTCATCAGAGATTTTGGTCTGCAGTATTTGTGGTTGCTGTTGTTTGTTTGTTTGTTTGTTTGTTTGTTTGTTTTTTGTAATGTCTTTGGCTTGGTATCATGGTAACACAGGCTTTGTAGAATATGTTTGAAAGTGTTCTTCTACTTCAAATTATTGAAAAGCTTGAAATGGTTTTAATTCTTCTTTTAAGTGCTTAATAGAATTCTTGTTCTGGGTAGTTCTTTGTTGGGAAGTTTTAAATTACTGAGTCAGTCTTTTTACTAGTTATAGTTCTATTCAGATGTACTATCTCTTCAAAATTCAATCTGGGTAGGATGTATCTATTTTTTAGTTTTTTTTCCTATTAATGTAAGTTATTCAGTTTGCTATTGTATAATTGCTTATAGTACTCTTATTATGTTTTCATAAAAGTAATTTGTGTTAAATGAGTAGTAATGTCCAAACACTCTTTTCTAATTTCAGTTATTTGACTATTCTTTTTCCCCCATTAGTCAATATAGCTAAAGTTCAGTCAATTTTAGTGATATTTTTGAAGAATCTATTTTTTTTTAATTTTCACTATTTAAAAAAAATATTGGCTCTACTCTATTATTTGTTTCCTTCTGCCAGCTTTGGGTTTTGTTCGTTTAGTTTATTATTTTTTTCTAGTTTCTTAAGGGGTAAAATTAGGTATTTGATTTGATATCTTCATTTTAATGTAAACATTTATAGCTATAATTGTTATGACTTTCACTGCATTTCACATGTTTTTATACATTTTCATTTTTATTTGTCTCAATATATTTTTTTATTTCCCTTATGATTCATTTGACACACTGGTTGTTAATAAAAGATATATGCATACTTATGTTAATTGTAGCATTATTTATAATAGCCAAGATATGAAGGCAACTTAGTTGTCCATTGATAGTTGAATGAATAAAAAAGTTGAATATTTATCACATATACATAACAGAATATATATGTCATATAACATATAATTATACACACACACACACACACACATAATGGAATATAACTCAGCAATAAGAAAGAATTAAATCTTGCCATTTGCAACAGCATTAATGGACCTATAAGGTATTACACTAAGTGAAATAAGTCAGGGAAAGACAAATACCAAATGAGTTCACTTACATGTGGAATATAAAAACAAAAATTGAACTAAAACTGAACAGCAACAGACATGAAGGAACAGAGAACAAAGTGATGGTATCCAGTGAAGAGGTACAAACTTGTAGCTACAAATAAATAAGTCATGTAGATGTAGTGCACAGCACGGGGAATACAGACAATAACAGTATAACTTTGTATGCTGTCAGATGGTCACTAGACTTAAGGTGGTGATTACACTCTAAGGTATGTAAATGTCGAATCATCATGTTGTAAAAATGAAACCAATATAATATTGCATGCCAATTATAGTTTAATAAAATAATAAGAAATAAAAAAATTAAACATTTGAAAAACAGCCACTTATACCAATCTTTGCAGACTGATGCAGAGATAGTAAAGAACCTTTACTAATTAACAAAGCATGTTCTGAGCCTTGTAAATAGCCTGGGGTGAAGGCTAAAATTCTTTTCAGGTCTTTTCTGAGCATCCATTTATCTGAGCCTCAGTAATTGCTTTTTTCAATTTCCCTCTCTATATGACTCATTTTAAATTTCTTAATTTCTTAGGAATTTCACCCAGGCTTCTTACAAGGCCTTAGATGTTATTTGCATTACTCTACCTGTAATATCTTATCCCAGGCAGCTAAGATTCTGTATTCCCCCTGAAGATTTCACATGCTCTGCCCACTGTTTTCTGCAGCTCTTCCTTGCTTCAGATCTAAGCTATGTCATCTTTCCCCATCTGAGTTACGAATCCAGGAAAATAGGAACCAGTCCCCCTTGGCAGCCCACAGATATGTTTGGACATTGTAAGTATGACCCCCTCTAATTCTCTGTATCCAGGAATTAAATCAGTAATTTGGTTACTTTTCTCCAACTGTACTGCATTTTCATAGAAGGGGTGTGTCAAAGTGAGTAAAAATGTTACAAAATTTCCTAATTTTGAATGTGGTTTGATTGAGCATATAATAGGTTGATGTAGATTTTTTTTATTGCTTTCCAGAGCTCCTTTACAGTTATTTAGTCAGAGTCTATTATTATTATTATTATTGTTATTATTAGTAGTAGTAGTATTATTAGTATTATTATTATTATTTTAATATTTCTATGGGGAAAGGAGTGCCTGGTGCTTCTTAGTCTGCTATTTTGCCGATGACATTCATTAACGTTTTAATTAAGATGATTGAGACTAATACTGTTGTTGCTTTTGAATAATTGCTTTCTACTTTATTCCTATTCCCAAGTCTTTACTTCATTATATATGGAGCACCCTCAGATGCACTTTGTTTTTACTGTTGCCTCATGTAGGCTATATTCCTGCCTCTCAAACTTAGATTCATAGCTTCTCCATAGAGTACTAGTGGCAAGAGTAGCACCAGCAAACAAACAAACAAACAAATAAACAAAAAAACCAAACCAAACCAAACCAAACAAACAAACAAACAAACAAGTCTTGAGTGTCTACTTTATTTCAGGCATGGAGCTAGGAAACTATATTTACAATTATTTCATTAAATGATCTTAAATACCTTCTAGGGCAGGTGCTCTATTATTTTTTTCCATATTTATGTATGAGGGAACTAAGATCCAGAGAAGGAAAATTACTTATAATAGGTAACACTGCTAGTGATAAACAGCTGGATTTTTGAGCCCAAATCTGATTCCAAATTCCATGCTTTTAACCTCTTCCTTCTGCCAGTTTCCAATTTCCAATTGCCTTTCTTTTGGGAGAAAGAAAACTTCGTGGGATGGCTGACTTTTTCATCTTAAAATTCTGCTCCTGCTCTTTACCAGCCTAACTACTGCACACTGCCATGGATGTAATTATTCTGTACCCTGTATCTACTAACACAACCCTGAATTTATTTGCATACTGTTCTTTTATGTGTTTCAGGAGGTTGTGCCATCAATAGCCTTATGGAATAAATCTCAATTCATCTAAGCTAATTATGGGGGTCCCATTCTTCTTGTCAATGATTTGTTTAGGTGTCAGCATATAATTAGACATAAGAAGTCTACTGGAGAGTTTCTGAGAAAATTTCTTGCCTTTAAAATGAAATGTTTAGAAGAAACAGTCTGTTTTCATGCCTCTGGATGCTAATAGATAAGAATATAGGGCCTGGATCTGCTGATTTGCTGTTGTCTTCTTGTGAGGGGAACCATTCTAATGAAAGTTTGTGAGTAGAATTTTCATATTGAAAGATAGAAATGTAAACAAAAGAAAGAAATAGGTCTTTGATGCTATTTTAAGCCACTGAATTAACCGATACAGAAACTGTACTTCTGGCTGTGTAGAGTGATCTGAATCTTCAAGCCAGTTTTTTCTAACTGAATATTAGAAGCTCCTGGGAAATTTTAAATAATATACTGATGCTTAGGTTACATTCTCACAAATTTTGAATTAGTCTGAGGGTAAAACTCTGTTCAGCATTCTACTAAACCTCTGCTGTTGATTCTAATATGCATCTAGGATTGAAAGCCTCCAGTTTAAGCCATTTGTGGGTGGAGTTTTCTGCTACTTGAAAATAACTTTTCCAATCAAATTGATGTACATGCAAATTACCTGTGGATAATCTTAAAACACAGATTTCAAATCAGGTCTACAAGGCGCCAAAATTTTTGCATTTATAAGTTTCTAGGAGATGTTGAAACTGATGATGTAAGGACCACACTTTGAGTAGTAAGGATATAACCAAGTGGCTAGAGATAGCATAAAGCAGAATTAAATAAGTGTTCTAATAGAAGTTGGACAAGCTGATTTTGGGAACCCAAAGCTGGAGAGGACTAAATAAAGAAATGGAGTTAGGGATGATATCACTTATAAGTGATATTTAACTGTAACTGATGGGCAAGTTATACATACAATAGAGTGGAGAGAACATTAGTGTAAGAATTAAGAAAGCAATTTTTAAGACCACTTCTGTCATTTATTCATTGTATAATCTTGGGCAAATTATTTTCCCATTCTGGTCTTCAAATTTGAATGACTAGATGATCTCCAAAGTCCTTTATACTTATGATATTTTGAGTAATGATTGGATGGATAAAACCACTGAAGAAGTAAAGGGTACAAGAAAAAAGGGTGGAGAACTTCAAAAAACAACAGCAAATATAAGCCATACATTTTAAGGGGAGAAACTTACATGCTATCTATACAATGATGAGTCACAAGTTTGTATCTCTGCCTTCACTATATATACTAAACTTCTCCATTTGGAGAAGCAATTCAAATTAAAATGACCTTGCTTGATGTACTGGCTTGTTTTCTGCCACAAAAAACTCTTCCATCATTATTTTAAATTTCAGATTATTCTCAATTCATCTTTCTCTCCATAATACACAAGCTGATGGTAAATAAAATAATGCTGGCACTATCTCCAAAACATATCTTGAATTTGTCTTCTTGTCTCTATTTTTCACTGCTGCAACCCCAATTCAAGTTGTTGCCATCTTTTCCATAGACTACTTCAAATCTACTAACAGGTTTTCCTGCCTTGCTCTTGTTCCCCTACAATCTATTTTTCATAAATCATCCAGGGATATTTTTAAAGCAAGCATAAAACTATGCTACTTCTCTCTTCAGAATACCCTCTCAGAGCACTATCTAAACTCATATAGTGTATTTATTTTCTTATTTATTTATTGCTTGTAAAACATCACTTGAATAGGTGTCCCATGAGAGTAGAGACATAGTATGCATTGTTAAAACTTTGCTCCCTTCTCTTGGCACTATGCCAGGTACAAGGTATTCAGTAAATATTTGTCAAATGAGTGAGTCAAGAGACAAAGAGTAATCAAACAAATGAAGCTTTTCTAAGTAAGTACCCACACTGTAGATCAGCTTTATTATTTCTAAATCCAGACAACAGATAGAAAGTTCATTATCATCTCTTGAAAGCCTACTACGTGCCAGATTCTATAATGGTCACTTACACATACTTAATTAACTCTTTTGAAGAATCTTTTTAAATAGATAAGCTTACATTTTACAGATGAGAAAACTGGAAATGCCATGAGAGTTAAGTTACTTGTGCACAGCAATTCAGCTATATGTGGTTGACTGAATTTAAAACTCTATTTGCCTTATTCCAAGGTTTTTTTTTCCATTCCACCAACTTTTTCCTCCCTTTTTCCCTCCCACTTGCTACTGTCTACATGGTTAATATCCTCTAGGCTCTAGCATAAGAAGAGTACTTGCAAGCACAGATCTCAATGTGACTGCCCCCATTTTATGTACCATTGATATTATTTTGTTGTGCTGGTCTCCATGAAATCACCAATAATTATCCTCTAGAAAAAGTACAGAAACTTGGCAGTCTGATTGGAGCTGCTTGTTCCTCAATTGTGCCAAATGGACACCAATGACTCTAAGTAATGAAGTCATTACCTAGGAAGTCACTTGAGACAGTTCCAGCATGCTGCTAGTAATATGGTAAGTTTTCTTTTGACACTCATCATCATATCATGACAGCGTGAACACCACAGTTATGGATGTTATCATTCATCTACTTATTCAACAAATATTAATTGAATATCTACTCTTTACCATGCTGCTAGAATGTGAGGATGCAGTCAGGTAAATTTCTTGCTTGCATGGAGTTTATTGTCTAATAGCGGTTTGCAGACAATAAAAGGAAAACAAAAATAAAATTTTAGACAGTGATAATTGCTATGAAGAAGTTAACGAAAGTAAGGGAATAGAGAATAGTGTAGCAAGGCAATTTTGGATAGGATAGATGGTCTAGGAAGTTCTCTCTGAGAAAGTATCCTCACAGATTAAATCTGAATGATGAAGAGGAGCTGATAATGAGTGAATATGGCAGAAGAACAATTTAAACCAAGGCGTAGAAAGTGTAAAGACCCTGAGGTAAGAATAAGCTTGATATATTTGTTGAACAGTAAGAAAATAAGTGTTATAAAGCAAATATGGCAAAATTGGCAGAATAGATGAATTTGGTTCAAAGTTAAATAGAAAGTCATTGGAAGATTTTAGGCCAGAGAATGACATAATCTAATTTACATTTTAGCAGAGTACAAGTTTAAATATGGATGATGAATTGTAAGGGGCAAGAATGGAAGCACAAAGACCAATTATGAGGCTACTACTGTAACCTAATTAAATTTGATAGTGGCATGGATAAGCATGATATAATGAAGGTAGAAAGAATTCACTGGATTCAGAATATATGTTGGAAGTAGAAGGGACAGTAGCATAGTGGTTTAGGAGTATGCAGAGACCCAGGAGTCTGGTTTTAGCTCAATCACTATCTAGTTCTGTGAATTGGACCAAGTATGCTCCTCTCCATTGGTTTCAGATTCTCCATGCCTACTTTACTTGATACAGTAAAATCCTTATAAAAAGAACATACATTTTGGATATTACTTTACAAAACACCTTTAAATTAATTTCTCTATTTTTTTTTTCATTTTGAGCTTCACAACCCTATGAAATAATCAGGGCAGGGTCAATTAGCCCCAATTCACTGGTGAGAAAAATGAGGTAGAATAGAGTAGGAGTCAGAGAGTGAAAGCCTTAAAGAAGCAATGCAAGGGCTTGGAGTCAGAATGCCTGAGATTTAATCATGGCATGGTCAAATTACTTTCTCTTTCTGATTTCATTATTTTCATATGTCAAATATATCTCCCAACATTTTTTTAACAGTTTTATGTAAACCCAAAGCTATCTTCACATCCAAGGCCATTGTTAAAAAGGTTAATAACACGTTGAATTCATTATGACAGATGAGTTTGTTATAGCTCTGGGGATTAAGGTCTCAAATTTGTCAGTTATTCAATTACAGACTCTTGTTCTAGAAAATAAGGCCAAGGACTCAAGTTTTACCTGATTTGTATGTATGAGAATAGAGGGAATAATCTTATATTGGCTACCAACTCTGTGCCTGACCCTTTGTACATTTTCACTCACTTAATCATCATAGGAACTCCCTGAGGTAGGTTTCATTATTTCCACTTACTACAAATCACAGTTGGTCAATAGTAGAGCAAGGCTGTCTGATTCCAAATCATATGTTCTTTTCACTTTGCCATAGTCTTGCTAGATAGATGTTGCTTAGGTCTTTCTTGTTTCCGCCATATCAAAAAATGACTGACCTACCGAACTCCAGCAAATTTCAGGGAGCCTACAGAGCTGCTGGGTCAGTAATTAAATCTTATTCTTCTTGGTATACCAGTAACCGACATTGTACTTGACACCTGACAAGTGTTTAGTAAAAGTTTACTGAATTAATCTATCCATCTTAGCATTTGTATAATTATTTACCCATATACTCACCATCTCTCTCTCTCTCTCTCTCTCTCTCTCTCTCTCTCTCTCTCTCTCTCTCTAGAGAGAGAGAGAGAGGTGATTAAGAGTGTGGGTTACTAAGTCATATTATCTAAATTTGTATATTGTATCTTACTTTTCCTATTGGGATGACCTGGAGCAAGTTGTTTAACCTCTCCATGTCTTGGTTTTATTACCTGTTAAATATGGATAATAATATTACCTTAAAGTTCTTAAGTGCCAGGTGTGTAATAAATGCTCCATGAATGCTAATTCTTATTATTAATATGTGCCAGCCATTGTGCTAGTCACTAGATATACACTGATAAATAAAATAGATAAGGCCCCTGCATTCTTGGAATTTACAATTTATTGAGAAAGAAACATTAAATAATGAAACAAATAAATATGTAATTATAAATTTTGAAGTAAATAAACAGAACACAGTCATATAGAGTGATGGGGGGGTTATGAAGGTTAAGAAAGCAGGTATGGAAGTCCTCTTTAGAAAATAACACCTAAGCCTGAAGGAGGAGAAGGACCAAGACATGCAATGAGTTGGTGGTATGAAAGAGGTAGAGGCATAAGTAGAATGATCATATTTCCTGTTTTTTCCCCCAATACAATCTCTGTTTATACCTAGTGACCCAGCATACTTATTATAGCACCTCATTTGGTTAACAAGTTATAGTCACCTTAGGCATGAGAAAAAGCACATGTCTAAACACTAAAAAGGAAAGAATTTTGTATATTGTAGGACTGTGAAGAAACTAGTGGCGCTAAGTGAGTTTGAAGAGGTAGACAGAAATCAGAATTTATGTAAGGGAAGAAGGAAAGAAAGGACTAAGAAAGGGGACCAGCAAGACTTAGCAGGGGGTCAGAAATATGGGAACCAGGAGTAAGAGAACAATAATAGTGGAATAAAAGCAAAAGGAAGCTGCCATTTTCAAGATTAAATCTATAGGTAGCTGAACACAGCAGTAATTCAAGTGTTATTGCAATGCATTTGTTTTCCAGATTTACCAGGCCTCAGCTGTGTTCATTGAGCTAGTTTATCTGTTTTTTTTTTCTGTCATGTACTGAAACAAGCAAGCAAGGTAGAGATAGACTCCAAGTGAAGAATGACTCAGCCAATTAGCTGAAAAAGGGCTCTGGCCCCAGCATTTATTTATAAGTATTGAGTGGATGAAGATAGCAATGTATCCTTGGAGACCTCCTGGGTTATTGTGTTAAAAAACAAACAAACAAACAGTGATTCAGATTATAATTTTTTTCATACATTGGTGTGTCCACATGTCCTTGCACCGATCTATTTAGAAGAGGGTAGATTTGAGAAGCACAAACTCCTTTGGAGACAGTATATTAAGCTCTTCAGGAAGTCCTCAAGAGTTTTTAAGCCAAGAACCAAGTACCTGCACCCTGTCTTCAGGTAAAGGAAGTGAAAATTTTTTGGAAGGTTGACACTGGAAAAACTTGCCACCTGGAGAGGCTAAAGTCAGAAGGAATAAGGTGATACGTTCTAGAACTGACTTTCTATTAGGCTACATGACTTTGGAAAAATCCCTTTACCTTTATGATTCTCATTTTCCTCATATGTGAAATGGAGAGAAGTCAGGTTCATCACCTTGGTAAAGTTTAAATGGTAATAACCTATGTAAAACATCTAGCATGGTCTCTTTTACATAGAAAATACTTGATTGTGGTCATTATTGCTGATAATAATGGTGACTATCATGACTACCAAAAGCTAGATAGGACAGTTCCAGTATTGCTGTCATTCTATAGCTTACTTGTATATTTTAATCACCATGTTACATAGCCTTTAGCTATGTCTTCTGAGATGCTCTACCCTCCCATTTTTTGGTGGACATTTCTTTCTCTCTTTTTTTTGTAGTGAACTGTATTTATTTTTATTTTTCAATTACTTTTGACATTCGATATTATTTTATATTAGTTTCAGGTATACAATATAGTGATTAGACATTCATATAATTTATAAAGTGATTCCCGCAATTAGTCTAGTGCCCATTTGGCACTATACATAGTTATTACAATATTATCGACTATAGTTCTTATGCTATACTCTACATTCCTGTGACTATTTTGTAACCAAGAACTTTTCCCTCTCATTTTAAATGTCAACCCTTACCCTGCCTTTCTAATGTTTTCTTTTTCCTTTAGAGCCTAACTAAAAACTCTTTTTCTCCAGGAAGTCATTGCCACCGCCTTAGCTGACACAAAGTATATTCTCTATAGTGCTTTCACAGATTACAAATTTTGTAATAAGTGTTCATTTTGGTACCTAATCTCATGTTGCCCAATATAATTTTATTATTTCATATGTACATTTTTTCATCTTCCCAATTCACTGTAAACTTTTCACAGATCTTTTGTACTTAAATTAAAAAAACAAAGATGCATCACTTCTGACCCCTGTTAACTTTCACCACAAAACAAGACAATCCTGAATTTCTGGTTAGACAGAGTAAGTAGATATTATCCAGCCTGCCTCTGGTATCATTAAAAAGAAAACATTATGGATAACTTACATATTTCCACACTGAATCTATCAGCCCCCTCCATTTCTTTCATGCTCCTCGCCATCTCTCTCTCTCTCTCTCTCTCTCTCTCTCTCTCTCTCTCTCTCTCCCACAAATGCTGTGCTGTATTACATTATATTTAAAAAATAAAATTGACTACATAAAGCAGAGATATCAGACTAAGATGAGAGTGATATGAAGCAAAAATAAGTAATGACAACTTACAGGAAAATTGTTCTGGCTAAAAATGAAGAAAAAGAGAAGAGAAAATTTAAGTCAGTATCATCATCTCACCATTTTGCTCCTAACCCATTTCCTGAGATCCTCCAGCCTTCTGGATACATCTTTGCAAGCAGACTCAGGTGGAATAAACAAAGGGAGAAAACAATGGAAGATATTAACTAGAGAGGTAACAGTACAAGAGAGACAACTACCTAACAATAAATTTTTTACAGGTCAGTATGACTAACATTGTCATGAAAACATTTGCATGGCAAGTCATGTGGTTGAAAATAAAGGATGGACTGAATAAAATGTCAGAATCTAAAATTGTTTTAAAAGAAATACCATCTTATTGGTCTGAGGTGCAAAGCGTAGTTTGTCATTTATATGAGAGAAGTAATGTGCAAAATGAGCTAAGTTAGAAAAGTTACAATTTGCAACAAGCTTTCAGAATACAATAAGGTATACGAGATACATGTATTTTGTAATAGAAAACATAATTGCTGAAGACAGCAATTGAAAAGATGTTTAAGGCATAAAGTTCTTTCACAGGCTTCTCAAGATGTGGCCAATCCTATGCATTGAGAGCAGTGCAGTACAGTGGTAATATGACAAGCCTGAGAGCCAGATGGATCTGGGTTCAAATTCTTTCCACATCACTGTGGAACTTTGAACAGTTCCTTCTCTACTCAAGTTACTACTTCCTTGCTTGCAGTTGCAGGGTTACCATGAGGTATACCTGACATACGCAATGTCAGGTACATGGTAAATAATCTTCATTGCTATGAGTAACTATCATCCTACGAGTCAATGTAAACCACATATGACCACACTCTGGACTTTTTCCCAATGTCTTTATACATTTTTTTTTTGTATTCTCCCCAAGGAATAGAGTAGAAGCTTTACCTTATCTTGCCTAGGTAAACAGCATGTGCTCAATGCACACTTGTTGATTGACTAAATCCTTGACTTTAGCTTTTTCTTTGAAAAGGCTCTGATTTATATTTAAGTATTTTACTACTCATGAGTAAGATGTGAAACTTCAATTCTATACCATTAACATTATCCTTAGACACTTGTAGATAGTGGCACCTGTCAGCAATAAGCTTCCAGTCTCTTTCCTCTAGGAAAGAGACAGAAGTCTGAACAGATCACGCAGTACTATGGTCATTTATACAATTTTGCCTTCCAGAAATAAAGAAAAGAAGATAAAATAAAAGAAGTAAAAGAAGAAAAATTTAGGGACTTGACATTGTTCTTGAACTTTAACACTCAAAAAGTCATAATCAACACAACCTTATGAGGTAAAATATTTCAATTTTTCTGATGAAGAACTTAAATTCAGAGAGTTAAAGGAAATTGTCTATAATTACACTGATGGTAATCTAATCTAAAATAAATTGTAGGTTCCTGTCAAGATGTAAAAATAGATAAATGCTTGCCTCCTTTCAGAATTACATCAAATTATAACTAAACACCAGAACAACCATCAGTGAGAATCAGCTGAAGTCTTACTGAACAGAAGTTCTATAAATAGGGACAAACGGAAGAGGCCAACTCAACACTGGTAGGAGGGGCAGTGATATGGAATGAAATGGTGCCCATCTCTGCCTGTAATGGTTGAGAATCAGGAGGAATATCTTGGCTGCAAACATTCCCTGAAGGAGTGAGGAGTCCTGGCCTCACACTGGGAAGTACCAGGAAGAGAAGTCCTCACAACTTCTGGTTGTGAAAACTAATGGAGATTGTGGCTGAGTGAGATGGAAGGCCGAGGGAGTCACAGACATTTCTCTTAAGGGGCCTGTGCTTGGATTTTCTTGCTGATGGATTCAGTTCTTCTGAGTTCCAGCACTGAGGCAGCTGCTTGAAAGGTACCAGGGCATACAGGGAGGAACTGGGTTGTTTGACTTCAGGGTGAGGGCTAGAGAGTCACCCTTCTCCCATTCTTTCCTTGTTGAGCTTTCTTCCTTCTTGGAGTGCTGATGCAAGCCATATCTGAGTCTCCAACAACCTAGTTACCACTGCTAGCTCCGTGATTCCTTGAGACCCTACCCCTCTCAATTTGCAGGGTCATCCAAGCCACATCCAGTGGCTTTTCCATATGGACTTATCCTGGCTTATGCTATAGATTTTCCTAAAATGTCTCAAACATTCGCAAACAACAAAGAAGTAACATCAGGTCATGGCATGCCTCATTCTCCATGCTGAACAGCCCTAAACTTGACACTAGTGGCAACTAGTCTCAATTCATGGTATGACCTTTCAAGGCACCTGTAATCCCAGCATGTGTTGTGGCCATCTGTGGATCGCTTGATGACTCTTGCTGAGTGGACCTTTCAGGGCACAGGCTATGGCAAAATTAGCCTGTAACAAGGCCCCTCCCAGGAGTCCCCAGTGCTGGAACTCCAGGTGGTTGTCTTCTGACCATACTGGAGCACCACTTGAGGTTGCATCTAAGAACAACATCCCCAAACAGAAGACTGGACAAGCACCAGAGCCCTGCTAGAGTGAATTCTGTTCCATAGAGTGAGACCCTCACAGGTCAGTCCTCACAACCAATCAGCCCAAGGGGCAATCCCTTCCACTGACATGCAACAGCAACCAAGGCTCAACTACAAGAAGGCACACACAACCCAAACAACGAACACAACTGGAGAACATGACTCAGGTGATCATTGTAGCACTGGGCCCCATAAGACACTTCCTTCATAAAGCCACTTTACTAAGATGGAAATATATAGTATCCCTACCTAATATACAGAAACAAACACAGGGAAAGAGCCAAAACATAAGATAAAGAAATATGTTCCAAATGAAAGAACAGAACTAAGCTCCAGAAGAAGAACTAAACAAAATGGAAGCAAGCAATATACCAGAGGCTGAGTTTAAAACATTAGTTATAAGGATGCTCAATGAATTTACGGGAAGAGTAGATGAAGTCAGTAAGAACTTTATAAAAATCGAGATGGAAAACATAGAAAATAATTTGTCAGAAGTGAGGAATACAAGAACTAAAATGACAAATACATTAGAGAAATTCATCAGAAGATTAAATTAAGAAGAGGATCGAATCAGCAATTTGAAAGACAAAGTAGCAGAAAACATCCAGTTAGAACAACAACAAGAAATAAGAATTTAAAAAAATGAGGACAGTTTAAGAAGTCTCTGGGATATCAACCATACCAACATTCACATAATAGGAGTATCAGATGGAGAAGAAACAGAGTAAGGACTTAAAAATCTATTTGAAGAAATAATGATGAAAAAATTTCCTAACCTGGTAAAAGAAATAGACATTCAAGCTCAGAAAGTACACATAGTCCCAAACAAGATGAACCCAAAGAAGTCTACACCAAGATACATCATAATTAAAATGCCAATGATAAAAGACAAAGAAAGAATCTTAACCAAGAAAAAAGCAGTTAGTTACCCACAAGGGAGCTCCGATAAGACTGTCAGCTGATTTCTCAATAGAAACTCTGCAGGCTAGAAAAAATTGGCGAGAAATATTCAAACTAATAAAAAGTAAGGACCTACAAACAAGATTCTTCTATCTAGTAAAGCTATCATTGAGAATCAAAGGACAGATAAAAAAATTCCCAGATCAGAATTTAATTAACACCAAACCAGTATCATAAGAAATGCTAGAGGAATTTCTTTAAGAAAAAAAAGAAAAAATCAAAATATAAAAAATAAACTGACAATAACTGCATATATCTATCAACAATTACATTAAATGTAAAAGGATTAAATGCTTCAATCAAAAGGTGGGATGGCTAAACATATAAAACAAGATCCTTAGGGCTTTTGGCAGAAGATAGTGGACTAGATGAAAGTAGAGTTCGCCTCCTCCCAAGTCTGCATTGCGATTACGACCAAATAATAAAATAATAAACGTGGAAAATCACCTGAAATCCAGCTGGTTGTAACACCTACATCTGATAATATAAAAGAGCCACATCAAAGCTGGTAGGAGGGGCAAAGTTGCCAATCTGGCTGGACCTGCACCCATGGGTGGTGGAGGATCACTGGGAGGTAGAGTGAGACTGCAGAGGCTCCCCTGAAGGAGAGGGGCATTCTGGCCTCATTTGAGGGCTTCTCAGCCTAGAGTCCCAGCTCAGGGATGAAGAGATTCCAGTAACTATGACTGTATAAACCAGAGGTAATTGTGGCTGTCTGGGTGAGACAGGATCCTGAAACCCTAGAATCCCCTTTGAAGGACACATGCACAGGCTTTCTGACCTGTAGACACTTAGCCAGGACACTGGTGGAGGTGGGGGCGGTCAGAGGCTCCTGTGGGATTCTTACTGGGAAAGTCCATATTACCTGTCACCAGACATGGGTTGGAAGGGCAGCCACCATTGTGCTTTAGTCTGGCCCCCTACCAGGCAATCTACAGCACTTGCCAGGTTGATTGTGCAGATTCATCCCACAGGGCCATTAGAAAGAGCTGGCTTGTGGAGATAGATCAGCCTGCCTGACCTAATATGCAGATTGCCCAGGACTTTTGTTGCTGGATGGCTGCCACACCCTGTGCCAATTCAGGGCCAAGCATTCCTAGCTGGTGGCCAGCGATGAGTATGTCTTTACAAGATAGTTTCAGGCAGATCACTGCTGCAGATGGAAACTTGGGTGGATATTGGAGATATGTGGCAAGTCCCAGACAGCAGCTGGTCTTGCTGGGATCTGAGACTTCTGCAGAAACTCACAAACAGTTATCGAAGTTACAGCAAGACTGAGGCTGTATTGATCTGATTGTCATTGTCTCCCTGAGATTACCCCCAACCCTATCCAGAAATTGCCCCAGGTGGACCATTGACAGCATACCAACACTGCTCTACCCTTTCTTGCTGGGTCTCCCAATCCACTGAGGCAACAAACTTTGGCTAGCACAGGGTGGGCACTGCTCAGAAATCAGTTACAGGCAGAACTCTACTGCCTGCAAGAGTTGCAATATTGCAAGTCCAAGGATTGCAGGGGTCTGTGGGACTGCCCAAAACAACAGCCAGTCTCACTGTGATCTGTGACTACAGCAGGAATGCCCAGACACAGAAGTTGCAGCCAAACTGAAGCTGCAACTGTTTGTGAAGCTGTATTGGCCTGACAGTACTTATCTCCCTCAGATCCCACTTTATCTAAGCCACAAAGTGCCTGCAGAGCATGATGACAGGCAGCCTCCCATGCCCTGCTTGGCTCTGGCATTGTGCAGTCTATGCAAGCAACAGACCTTGGCTAGCACAGTGAGAGCATTTCAGGGAAAACAGTTGTGGGCAGAGCACTACTGCCTATATGAGCTCCAATATCTCTTGAGGGGATTGTAGGAGTCTATATTGGCTTGATAGCCCTTGACTCCCTGAGCTCCTGGCCCATCATATACACAAAGCTCCTGCCGCATGTTGATAGACAGCTGCCCCTTCCTTGGGGTAGTGCATTCAGGCCCAAGGTGGGCAGCAGCTGACCTTGCTATGATTGAAAACTCATACAGGAGCCAAAAAGACCATGCTGGCATGTAAACTGCACTGCAGTGTCAGGGGAAAAATTACTTAATAGAACCAGAAGACTCTCAGGATCCCTGCATCACCCAACATGCATATCACCTAGAGGTTTATCCATTTTCAGAGACCTAGGGGCAACTGACAAACAGTGTCAAAACTAGAGGAGCACTGGTTCCTCTGCTAAACTGCCCTAGGTCAGGGACAGAGGATAACTAAAACACTGCTTACAGCATTGTCTCTTGTACTTACCTATAGATACAGCATAGGCAACAAACATCTGCAGATCACTTTGTGGTTCACACCAGGTAGCCCTGAGCAATCAAAAGCAGCAGCTGACTTTGGCCTACCAGGAAGTCCCTCCCAAGGGGCAACAAAACCAATTCATCTGGAGGCTGGCACCAGGCCACAACAGAGCAACTTCTGACTAGCCCCACTAGCAGTACACACAAGGGGTGTTGTCAGAAAATTATAAGTCATTGAAAAAAGAAATTGAAGAAGATACAAATAAATGAAAGCATATATTGTGCTCATTGGTAAGTTAATCAACATCATTAAAATGGCCATATTACCCAAAGTAATCTATAGATTCAATTCAATCCCTATCAAAATACCAATGGCATTTTTCAGAGAGGTAGAACAAATAATACTAAAATTTATATGGAACCATAAAAGACCTCAAATAACCACAGCAATCTTGAAAAGAAAGAACAAAGTTAGAGATATCACACTACCTGATATCAAACTATACTACAAGACTAAAGTAATCAAAACAACATGATATCGGCATAAAAGCAGATACATTGATCAATAAAACAGAATATAGAGTTCAGAAATAAATCCATACCTGTATGCTCACTTAATGTATGACCAAGGGGACAAGAATATGCAATGGGGTGGAGTCAGTCTTTTCAAAAAATTGTGTTGAAAAAATTGGACAGTACATGCAAAAAAAAAAAAAGAGAGAGAAGAAAAGAAGAAAAAAATGGACCACCTTCTTAAACCATAGAAAAATAGGCTCAAAATGATTAAAAACTTAAATGTAAAACCCTAAACCATAAAACTTCTATAAGAAAACATAGTCAGCGAACTCCCAGATATCATTAACAGTAATTTATTTTTAGATATATGTCTCTGGGTAAGGGAAAAAAAATAAACAAATGGAATTACATCAAACTAAAAAGTTTTTGTACAACAAAGGGAAACATCAATAAAACAAAAAGACAACCAACTGTTTGAGAGAAGATATTCACTAATGATACATCTGATAAGAGGATCATATCCAAAATATATAAAAAGCTCATATAACTCAATAACAACAAAAAAACAAACAATCCAATTAAAAATGGGCTCAAGACCTGAAGAGATATTTCTCCAAAGAGGAAATACAGATGATCAATAGACATATGTAAAGATGCACAAGTTCACTAAACTTCAGAGAAATTCCAATTAAAACCACAATGTGATATCACTTCACACCTGTCAGAATAGTTATCAGCAATAAATCAAAGAACAAGTGTTGGCAAGGATGCAAAGAAAAGGAAACTCTCCTACACTATTAGAGGGATTGTAAATTGGTACAGTCAGTGTAAAAACAATCTGGAGGTTCCTCAGAAAATTAAAAATGGATATACCTTTTGACCCAGCAATTGCACTTCTGGGTATTTATTCAAAGAAAACCAAAGCAATAATTTATAAAGATTTATGAACCCTAATAGTCATGGCAGCTCAATTTACAATAACAAAGATACGGAAGTAACCTAAATGCCCATCAACAGATGATTGGATAAAGAAGTATGGTTCATATATACAATGGAATATTACTCAACCATTAAAAAATGAAATTCTACCATTTGCAACAACATGGGTGGACCTAGAGGTTATTATGCTGAGTGAAATAAGTCAGACAGAGAAAGATTAATACCAAATAATTTCACTTATATGTAGAATCTAAGGAATAAAAAGAACAAAAAAATTGAGTTTGGACTCACAAATATAGAGGACAATTTGGTGACAGACAGAGTTTGAAGGTTTTGGGGGCTGGGAGAATTGGGTGAAGGGTTAAAGAAGCATAAATTAGTAGTTGATAGATAGTCACAGGGATGGAGAGCATGGCATAAGAAATGCAGTTAGCATTAATATATTGGCTAGGTGCAAAACCAGAGGAGAGAAAGAGCAATTAAGGGGATTGTTTCATAAACTATATAAATGTCTAACCAATGTACTGTATATTTGAAACTAATAAATAGTATGCATACATGTGTGTATGTGTGTGAGTCATAATGCAATGTATTTTGGTCTCCTTGAATGAAATGGTTCCCCCTACAAAAAATAAAAAACAAGACCCTTACATATGTTACCTACAAGGGACTCACTTCAGATTGAAACACACACAGAGAGACTGAAAGTAAAGAAATGGAAAAAATGTTTTGTAAAGCTGGAAACAAACAATAACAACAAAATGCTGGTGTAACAGTACTTACACTAGACAAAGCATACTTTAAAATCAAGGCTGTAATGAGAAACAAAGAAGGATCTAGTAATTCTGCTGCTGGGTATTTATCTGAAGAAACTCGAAACACTACATTGAAGAGACGTTTGTATCCAAATGCTCATTGCAGCATTATTTACAGTAGCTAAGATATGGGTGTCTACCAATGGATGAATGGTTAACGAAGAGGTTGTACATATGTATGATAAAATATTACTCAGTCATAAAAAAGAATAAAATATTTCTATCTACAACAACATGGATGGACCTAGAGGGTATTATACTAAGTGAAATAAGTCAGACAAAGATAAATACCATAAGATTTCACTTATACATGAATTTAAAAAAATAAACAAACAAGCAAAAAGAAACAAACTTAAAGATATAGAGAACATTTTGATGTTCGTCAGATGGGAGGGATGTTGGGGTGATTACTGTACAAGAGGATAGTAATAGGAAGTGTATATTGGTACTTGCAAAATTATCATAGGGATATAAAGTATAACATAAGAAATACAGTCAATAATATTGTAATAACTATATATGGTATCAGATGGTTACTAGATTTATTGGGTGATCACTTTGTAAGTTCTATAGCTATCTAATTATTATGTTGCGCACCTGAAACTAATATAATATTATATGACAATTATAATTTTAAAATATTTGAAAAATAATGTAGCTACATAGAATTTTTTTTAATAAAGTAAATTATATAAGTTGGCACACTCCTGATGGAAATGTAAATTGGTACAGCTACTATGGAAATAGTATGGAGGTTTCTCAAAAAAGAAAAAGAATAGAATTATCATATGACCCAGAATCCCTCTTCTGGTTATCTATCCAACACTTTTGAAAACATTTATATGTAAAAGTATATGCCCCCTGATTTTTATTGCAATATTATTCATAGTGGCTAAGATGCGGAAACAATCAAAGTGTCTGACAGATGATTGGATAAAGATGTAGTACATATATACAGTAGAATATCCCTCAGCCAAAAGAAAAGATGAAATGCTGCTATTTGTGACAACATGGATGGATCTTGAGATTATCATGCTAAGTGAAATAAGTCAGACAGAAAAGATTGAGAACCATATGATTTTACTCATATGTGAGATAAAAAGCTGAAAATAAATGAACAATGAAAACAAATAGAGACTTATAGACACAGACTACAGTTTAATGGTTTCCAGAGGGAAAGGGTGAAGGCAGATAAAGGTAAAGGGGGTCAAATATGTGTTGATGAAAGGAGATTTAACTTTACTTTGGGTAGTGAACACACAATGCAATATACATATGATGTATTATTGAATTGTACTCTTGAAGCCTATATAATTTTGTTAACTAATATCACCCCAAAAAATTTAAGAAAAAATATTTTAAACAAGATGGTTATGTAGAAAAAATTTTAAAAATAAAGTGAATTGTATGAGTGTTTACATGCATGCTTCCCAATCAGTGCCTGCCTTCCTGGGGGAAGAAGGCCAAGTTAGGTAAAAGATATCATTACTGGAAATCAGCCAATCTGGAGAAATTGACAAGATGTGGAACAGGGTAAAAAGCAATGTTTTGGCACCATGTGTTTTTTTGGGGGGTGAGGGCAGCAACTGTGGGGAGATCAAAACTTTAAGCTTGCAAGCAAAAATAAAAAATCTCTCAATGATTTCATTTACTTATGTCACCTTCAGGATAGCTCTAGAAAGACTAAACCTGCAGTCCCTCTGAGAGAAAATTCAGCTTCTTTTCCTGTCCTCCAAAGCAGTGAAACATAGGTATGCCTGAAGCCCTGAGCTAAATATTAGCATTCACTTCTGTGTGGCAGCTGTTGGCTTAAAGGATGATTATCAGGGTTGAAATTGTGGGATGGCTGAGAGGTGAACAGTCTAACCTTCTTTGTAATTTTACCTACAGCTATCATAGATGGTTATAGCCCATGCAGCTTTGAGCTGTGCAGTATTTTTAAGCTGTTAAGGAAGAGTTTCATAAAACCTTAGGGTTAATATTGTATAAGGCACCTGCAGGGTTGAATTCATTAGCTATCCCAGCCAGATGATGAGGCTGAAATCACAGTAGTGTAATAATCATATTAAATGGGGGTGATTAACAGGATCAGCGTCTAGTAAAAGAGACTCCTGGATGATCCCTAGAGAAACAAGGTCACATAATATATACCATAGTTTAAATGTTTTTGTAGAATTTGATGCCAAAATTCAGAGATGTTGAAAAAGAACAGACAAGAACCCCAGTAAGCCACTATTTCTCCTCAACTTTAATGGTCAGGGGGTGGTAATGAATAATGGATTGACATCAGAGCCTCCCCTGACTAGTGACGCTGTCCAAGCCTGACTAGTGACGCTGTCCAAGCCTAAGATCTAATGCAGATTCAGCAGTACATGAACATCTTATCTTTCACAGCTTGTATTTCATCCATTGAAAAGACTTTAGGCTGAGTCCTTGGATGTTTTCCCAGAGCTCTTGGAGATGTGACAGTTCTATTCTCTGAAAACATTGGGGAAGTAGATTCTACTAACACATCCCTAAATAAGGATTAAAAATGATGGTTATTAAGAGTCCCTTATGTCTTCTCCTAAGGCCATCAGCATTGACTAAAAGGCTTAATTCTCCAAATGATATTTTTGGAAACTATGGTAATTTTTGGCTCCATCATCTTCAGAATCACATGGGTAAAACCCCACTCTATGGAGATGCTTTGGTAAAAAAAAACTTTGGGAGATCAACCAATTTGTTAGATTTGTTCTCTCAAAGACATCTGAAGCTGGGCAGGGCTGGCAAAAGAACCCAAGTAGCAAAATGCAATAAAAAATATGTGGGGTTTGGTTTCAGATAGTCTTAGATTCAAATCCTATCTCTGTTATTTATCTACCATGTGATATTTAGGCCAAGTATTTCACCTTCTGTGCATAGGTTTCTTTATATGAAACAGGAGGAGCATACTTTCTATCTCATGAAGTCTCAGTGAGAATTAAATGGGATAATTTACATTAACTACCAGCACTGTGACTTGCATATAGAAGGTTCTCAATAAACATATTCTGAAACTTCCCTTAAACACATTTCTTAGTAACTTCTCTCCTCATTTTTATTCCATATCAATTTTCTTTTTGTATACCCTAATTCTGATTACGTTAACTTCAGTGAAGCAATATAATTCCAGGGAAGACGATAGATATAGTTAATATCTCAAGGATACATCGTTAATAAATATCAGAGATGAATCAGAGCTAGAGCCTGAGTCTGGCTAATGGCAGTTCTAGATTCTTTCCATTATGCCAGCTTTCTGTGTGTCAGTTATAGCTACTTCTCATAGAGACATGTATCTAATTGTTAATTCTATCAGAAAAAAGAGCAGGGTGCTGACCAGACTGAGCAATTCCATTGGCAAGGTGGCAGTCTACAACCTACCTGCCTTTAAGAATAAGGCAAAGAAGAAGAACAGCAGTTGCAAAGGGCACTAATACTCAACTTCATGATAAACTGGCATGGGAAGTTCTAGATCTCATCTTTTCCAAGCTAGGAACTGTGTTGCCAACAGCTATATGCATGAACACAGTGGAGAGATTTAGCTAATGTCACTCCATGCAGTCATGAGTAAACAGGTGCTGAATTGTGTAATAGCCTTCCACTTATATAAAATGGGAAATTACAGAGAAACATCATGCCTCATTATAATTATTTGATTTTTCAAAAGGATTTTGCGAGGTTGCTGCTAAAAGCTACCTTAAAAAACAATAACTTAGTTAATACAACCTGCATCACTGAATGAAATGGAAGGGGAGTGTTTTAAAGTTTCTTAAAAACAAATAAAATGAATAAAATATATAGAAAAAAAGAAATAAAATAACTAGCTAGAAAATCATGCCTGGATTATTTGGATGGCTAAGTGGATGAAGAAATAAATTCACCATCAACACCACCACCAAGTACACACTTGCATGATTCATACACATAAATATACACACAAAAACACATTCATAGTTCTCTAAAAACCCACAACCCTTTTTCATGCCAGAGAAAGCCTCTGTTAAAAGCAATGTTGCCCTAGCAACTCTAATTTGGTCGGCTCAGATGCATCTCAGGCTGCCAATTTCCCCTGGAAGATCTGAGAAAACACAAAAAGAAGAAAACAATTTTAAAATTATCTTTGAATAAGAATCACTAATCACTTAACTCACAAAATATTTCATTTATTTTATTCATTTAAAACTTAATAAGTACCACTGAATCCCGCACTATACATGAAATAAGAGACACACCAAAATACAGTTTTCACCCTTTAGAAACGCACAGTTCATAAAAGACAGACCTGTAAATACATTTAACAAGATAGGGTTAAAAATGCTGATTAAAATTATGAGGAATATGTTGAAAGAATAAAAAATAAATTAATTTCACCTAGAGATAAATCTTGAACAACTCCTCTGGGGAGGTGACATGAACATGGTCTTCAAAATGTAAGTTTCATAAGCAGAGAAGCAGGTGGGGAAAAGGCATTCTAGGCAGAAGTAATAGTGTAAACAGAGGTCCAGAGATGCAAGAGTAATGACATGTTTCAGATATAGTTCACTATGGCTAGAAAAGTGGCTTGGGACCAAATCATAGAGGCCTGGAATACTACATTATGGGGATTTAACTATCTGGTACATAAAAAGGAGCCATTAAAATATTTAAAATGCCCAAGTAACATGATCTGGTAAGTTCTGAAAGAAGGAAGGTAACTCTAGTTGTGAGGTGAGAGACTGGAGGCAGGAAAACAAGTTAGGAAACTTTTGTTATTTTTCAGGAAAGAAATAAAGACATTGGGTGTTTTGAAAAGAGTGGCATAGCCAAAAACTTCAATACTAACATAGAGAAAATATATGAGCAGGTGAATTCTGAAATAGCTGCATGAAGAGATTCATGTTTCCCTAGATAAACAAGCATAAATGATGAAAACTATTTAATTAAAAAATCAGAGTTTTTAGAAAATTTCCCAAGGATATATAGCAAAATATGAAAATATATAGCAAAATAGGAAAATATTTACTTAAGAAAAATCTATTAAATCTTAGTAAGAGTGAAGTCTTTTGGCACTTTAAAGCCATGACCCATTCACTCTCATCTACTCCCCTATCAATTCAAGATAATAGCAGCTCCACTCTGAGGGTTTTTTCCAAGAAGACAGGGCTCCCTTTGCCTAGCTCCCAGACAAAAATCATAGTATCTCCTTAGGAGTGGAAGGTCATAAACATTTCTCTTTATCTTGATTTATGTGTTGCAGAGGTTAAATATCAGGCAAGAGTTTCTGGAAAGTCAGGAGTTCTCTTCTTCCACAAAGCTCCAACTCATAAGATGTAGGCTTTACTCCAGGTATGGCAGACTGATAATAATGGGATTCCAATTGTCTAAGCCACAGTTCCCTTGTAGGGAAGAGGTTCAATGATGGGAGGCAAACTGAGAAGAACAGAGGCTACTACCTCATCAAAAATACTGTTCACAAATCAGAGATGTAACTTCAAGAGAAGTTGGCCAGTGCCCCTGCCTCTAGCTCCACACTGTGGGGAAAACACACTTCACTAAAATATTGCAGCAAAATAAATATAGCCAAATAAACACTAAACAAATAAGACAATAG
Organism: Macroglossus sobrinus; assembly: GCA_004027375.1. Classification (NCBI taxonomy): domain Eukaryota; kingdom Metazoa; phylum Chordata; class Mammalia; order Chiroptera; family Pteropodidae; genus Macroglossus; species Macroglossus sobrinus. The sequence continues at coordinate 55,090 of PVKZ01002991.1, forward strand.
CAGCAACAAAAAAATACAGAAGTGGGTATTATGCAGAGTTGCTATAAGGTAGTACTCAGCTGCCTGGTTATCAACAAAAATTAAGAAAATATGCAAAGAAATGAAAAAGTGTGAACCCTATAAAGGAAAAAATGGCTACAGAAAATGACTGTGAGAGGATTAGATGTGAGATGTAGAGATAAATATAATTAGCAGTTATAAATATGTCAAAGAACTAAAAAAATTACTTAATGCAGAAAATGAAAGTATTCTGACAATGTTTCATCAAATAATAAATAAATAATATATATAAATTAAGAAACGATGAAGTTCTGTAGTTTAAAAGTAAAATAATTGAAATGAAAAATTTACTAGAGAAGGTTAATATTATATTTCGACTGGTAGAAGAATCAGTGAATTTGGAAATAAATTGATAGATATTGTAAAACTTAAATGATAGAAAAAAATGATTAACAGAGGCTCAGAAAAAAATAAGACACCATTAACTACAAAAAAAAAACATAAAATTGAAGTACCATGAGGAAATTAAAGAGGCAGAAAAAATATTTAAAGTAATAATGAAAGAAAATGTCCCAAATCGATGAAAAACAATCTACAATCCAAAAATTTCAACAAATGTCAAGAACGATAAATACAAAAACATCCACACACAGAGACATCATAGTAAAAATGGAGAAAACTGAGCATAAAAATAAAAGCTTGCAAGTAGCAAAAGAAAAAATCATGTATTACATAAAAGAGAAGTCTAATAAGAGTAACAAGTGACTTCTCATTTGAAACTGTTGATTCTAGAAAGCATTTGAAGGACATATTCAAAGTCCTGGAAGAAAATAAAATCTTTCTTCTAAGAACCTTGTATCTAGCAAAACTATCTTTCAGAAGTGAAAACAATGCCACTTCAATAAATTTAATAAAAGAAACAAACAAACAAATACATAATAAATAGCAGATCTAGCTTGTAAAAAAATAAGTGAAGGCACAGTAAAAGCATTGTGAAATAAACAAAACTGAGATAATTTTTTTGATAACAGACCTACCTTAAAATAAATAATAAATAAAGTTATTCAGGCTGAAAGCAAGTGACACCAGAAAATAATTTGGAACCATGTGAAAAAATCAAAGAGTGCCAGAACAAATATTGTGTAATTCCACTTATATAAAATATAAGAATAGGCAAATTCATAGAGACAAATTGTATATTGAAGATTTTTAGGGGGGAAAGAGAATCTGGAACTATGACTTAGTGAATATAGAGTTCCTTTGTGGAATGATTCTAAATTAATGTGGTGATGGTCATACAACATAGTGAATGTAATTAATGCCACTAAACTTTACACTTAAAATGATTAAAATTTTATATTATGTTATATAAAGTTTGACATAATAAAAGAAAAAAAGTCCTCCAATCAATAATACAACTTTATACCTCACAAAACTGGAAAAAAATAAGAGCAAAATAAAGCCCCCAAAAGTATAATGATGATTAGAAAAGAGATGAATAAAATAGAAAATAGAAAACAGAGAGAATCCATAAAGCCAAAGTTAGTTTTATAAAAAAATTCACAAAGTTGAGCAACCTTCATATAAACTTTAGACTGAGAAAAGACACAAGTCAAATTAATAACATTAGAAATAAAAGCATGAACATTGATTCTGATCTTGCACACATAGAATGCGTTCCAAGAGAATACTATGAACAACAGTAAAATAAACCTATAATCTACCTATAACAAGTACAGAAATGGAAACATTGATCAAAAATATTCCAACTAATAAAATATTAGGACCAGATGTCTTCATGGTAACTTCTCTCAAACAAAGAAAACTAACACCAATCTTTCACAAATTCTTTCAAAAATATAAAAGGAGGGAACACTTCTAACTCATTATTGGAAGCCAGGTTTAGGCCGATACCAAACCTATCACAACATATATACATATACCTTCAACATATAAGCAAACAGAATCCATCAGAATACCAAAAAAGATTATACGCTGTGACCATGTGAGATTTATGCCAGGGTTCCAACATACCAATTATCAATGATTAATAGAAAAATGGGAAAATAGAACACGTGATCAACTCATTTGATGCAACAAAAAGATCACTATTTCATCATAAAATTGTCAAATTTTGAATAAATCTAAGATAATAAAACTCATAGAAGAAAACATAGAATTAAATCTTTACAAAATTTTATTAAGAAGTAATTTCTCAGATATGAAACCAAGAACATGAAAAAAATAAATTTCATAAAAATTTAAAACTTTTGTGATTTAAAAGACAATATCAAGAACATATAAAGAACCTACAGAAGGGTAAATAACTTTTCAAGTCATGTATCTGAAAAGGGGCTTGTGACCAGGATACATAAAAAATTCTTACAACTAAACCTCAAAAATATAAGTAACACAAAATAACTATGGATAAAAGACATACAGATATTTCTATAAAGATGCACAAATTTTTAATACGCATAGAAAATCAGGGAAATATAAATTAAAACCACAATATGATAACACTTAATGCTCACTAGGATAAGTTTGATTAAAAAAAATAGACAACAAACATTGGTGAAGATACAGATAAATTAGAATCTTCATATACTTCTGGTAATGTTGTATACTGAGGTGTATCCTTTGCAATAGAATCTGGCAGTTCTACAAGAGATAAAACATGTAGTTACTATATGACTCTGTAGGTATACATACAATAGAACAATAGAATATCCGTCAACACAAAAATTCCACACTAATGTTCCAGTAGTATTATTTATAATAACCAAAAAGTGCAAGCCACCCAAATGACCCTAAATTGATGAATAGATAAATAAAATTTAGTATATCCATACAATTGAATATTTTAGCAATATATTAAATATCTGATGCATTGCTACAACATGGCTGAACTTTAAAATCATTATCATAACAAAAAGTCAATAAAATAACTATGTATCATATAAATCCATTTACATAAAATCTTAGAATAGTTAAATCCATGTAAAAAGTAGATTGTTGGTATCCTGTTACTGAAGGAATGGGGAGAAAATGGATAGTGACTGTTGATGAGTACACAGATATCTTTTAAGATGATGAAAATGTTTTAAAATAAATTGTGATGGTTTCACAACTCTATCAACATACTAAAATCTATTGGATTGTGCACTTTAAAAAGGTGGATAATGTAAATTGTATTTCAATAATTCCATTATTAAAATAGCATAAAAAAATAAAAGACTTAGGAATGAAATTGACAAAAGTATTGTTTAAAGAAATTAAATAAGAAATGAAAGGAAAGACTGTATGCCTTTTAGTTGCTTAGACCAGACATCTTATAGTCATCTTAGACTTGTGACTTTCTCTCACTTCCTATATCCAATACTTTAAAAAGTCAACAAATTCTGTCAGCTCTATCTTCAAAATATTCCCCAGATTCTATAACTTCTCCCTACCTTTACCAGTATCACCCTGGTCTAAGAGAACATCAACTTTTCTTTGGACTACTGTAATATCCACTGTAATGATCTCGATGTTTCAATATCTGCTTAAATAATCTTCCTTTACATATTCACGATCTTATTCTCTTATCTTTCTTCTATGCTTAATCTTGCCTCATAAGGAAGAACTTCCATGACAACCCCATATCAAACAGTATCCTCTAGTCACTCTCAATCAGTTAACCCTACTCTATGTTTCTCCCATAGCACTTAATATCACCTGACATAGTATATTTAGCAGAATGTAAGCTCCATGAAGGCAGGACCTTTGTTACTTTTAACTTCCAAAATCTAAAGAACTTGGAACAGTGCATAGCTCAGAGTGTTATCTATTCAGTTTTATGCTTTGCTCAGATGCTAGTGGGCAGGAGATGGAGGAATTGCATTTTTTCATAGCAGTTTAGGAGAGATGGTTTCTTAGACTTCCTGAAAGTATGTGAAAAGCATATTGCTATGTGGGTTTTCTTTTTCTTTTTCACATATTGAACCTTTTCATTTCCTAGTCTCACTTGCACTGAAATAAATCAAATAATTAGTTCTGACATCTAGGTGGAATCTAGGTGAATGTGATATATGAAGTTTCTAGGCCAATATACCATAAGATCCTTTTCATCTTTATTTTTTCCCATCTGTGCAACTAGAATCAAAGGACCCCAAAACAGTAAAGCCAGACAATGAAAGAGCTTTGAATTGTTAGTCACCATATGGAGGAGAGATTTTCAAGAGAACCACCCAACCACTAAAATTTGCATTAAATGGAATATTTATAAATTACAAACTTTTATTCTAAACCTTTGAGATTTGGGCTTATTTGTTATAGTAGCTAGTATTAGCCTATTCTAACTAATGTGTATACATATAAGAAATATCTCAGGCCAAAGTTATGTTAATTAGAGTACTATTTTTCATTTAATTTCATTGATATTTAGTAAGCATCTGCTTTATACAAGGACATGTGCAAGTGCTTTTTAGTAAAGCAAGACGTTGATGTTGTGGATATTAGTGGGATACAAAATAACTATTTTTTTTTTAAAGAAAGAAAAGTCTCATCACTAAAAACTTATATTTTTCACATGAGGACATTAAAATTTTAAAAAAGGAAAGATATGAATCATCCAGTGAGTTACTGGTCTAGATGAAACTAGTCATCATATCCCTAGGTGTGCAGCACTTCATGTTTTATACAATCCTTTGAAGATGTGGTGAAAAACATAGATATACCAGAAAAATTTAACTGAAGGAAAACAAACTTGGGGCAGAGGAGTTTTGATTTGAATATTGAAACAACAAATGGCACTTAGCCTATGTGTTCTGTAAAAATTTTAGATTGGCATCATGCTTGTCTCTATCTGCCATAATGTAAGTTCTGGGTAGTCATTAATTGATGAGAGATACATTCAATGCATCAGACATTTCTGAATTTCCACTCTGGGTAAGATCTTCTGATGATCCTTAAGTATAGAAAGAGGGGGAGCCCAGTGTCTCCTGGTTACTTGAGATAGACTGAGAGTAAAATAAATGAGCTCATACAAGTTTGGCCATGAAAACACTTAAACATGTAGTAACAAAGTTCTGTGAAGTGAGTAAAAAGAGTGATGACATCTGAGTGTTGGGGAAGATAAGGTTGCTGAGGAGCTTCCAGGGATTGTTTTGCTACATAGACACCTGATGATGAAGGCAGGAGGGCATTGCAAGCAAAGAGAACAGAAGATACAAAGGAATAGATGCTGAAAAGTAGAAGTAGAAAGTGCCATTGCTAAAACAAATAGAATTTGAATATTACTGAAGCATAAGGTCTGTGACAAAGGGTAATATATGAAACTGGAAATGTTGTTTTGGCCTGATTTTGAAGGGCTCTAATGCTTGGCCAAATAATTAGTAGAATTATTTGGTAGAAAATTTGGTAGAAAATTAGATATTGTCTATCATCAGGCCTCAGATGTGATGAGATCTTATCAGCTAATGAAAGGCAATAGTGGGTTCTTTACTTCACTTGGCCATGACCATCTGTCCATTGTGCCATTAGTGTTGATGCTCAAAATAAGTTGAGTGATTTGCACTTTCTAAGCTGTACTGAATTCTCCAGCTAATGCTTAGTCTCAGACTGGTTACACAACTTAACTTTCTCCACTTCAAAACTCCTGTTAGCCATATACTTCAGATTCAGGGGTTCTAGCAAGATGATGTAATGTGTAAGGAAGAGCATAATCATTAAAGCCAGATAACCCTATATTCAAATATTGGTTTTGCCACTCACTAGTTATCTCTTAGGTAAATGACATAAATTCATATTTCAGTTATCACCCTAAATATAAATAGATTGAACTCACCAATAAGAAGACACAGAATTACAGAATGGATCAAAAAACAAAACAAAACCATATGCTGCCTCCAGGAGACACATTCAGCTCCAAAGACAAATATAGACTCAAAGTGAAAGAGTGGAAAATGATATTTCAAACAAATGGCATTCAGAGAAAAGTGGGAGTAGCAGTACAAATATCAGTCGAAATAGACTTCAAAATAAAAAAAGGTAAAGTAAGATATTGAGAGATACTTCATAATGAAAAAAGAATCATGCACCAAGAAGGCATAACACTTATTAATATCTACGCTCCCAATTAGGGAGACCCAAAATATGTAAAGTGATTGATAATAGAACTAAAGGGAGAAACAGACCAAAACAATATTGTAGTACGGGACCTAAATTCTCTACTGTCAGATATGGACAGATCATCCAAACAGAAAATCATTAAGAAATAACATCCTTAAATGACACATTACCAACTGGAAACAATTGACATATGCAGAGACTTTCATCCCAAAACTGTTGTTTATACATTCTTCTCTAGGACACTGGAACATTCTCAAAAATAGACCACATACTGAGACACAGAGATAGCCTCAACAAATATAAGAGGGTTGAAATCATACCAACCATATTCTCTGATCATAATGTTTGAAACTAGAGATTGGCTGCAGAAAAAAATCAGGAAGAATCACAAATACATAGATATTAAACAATATGCAACTGAAAATAACTGGGTCAGAGAAGAAATAAAAAGAGAGATAAAAAGATACATAAAAATGAATATTAATGATAGTAAAACATATCGAAACTTGTGGAACACGGCAAAAGCAGTTATAAGAAGAAAGTTCATATCTTTACAGGGCTACCTCCAAAAACAAGAACAAGCCCAAATAAACAATCTAATGCATCATCTTAAAAACCTAGAAAAGAAAGACAAATGAAGCCTAAAGTTAGCAGAAGAAACAAAATAATCCAAATTAAAGAAGAAATAAATGAAATTAGAAAACAAATAAATAAATGCAACTAAACGCTGGTTCTTTGAGAAGGTTAATAAAATTGACAAATGCCTGACTAGACTCACTAAAGAAAAAAACAGAAACAACACAAATAAACAAAATCAGGGATGAAAAGGGGGAAATTATGACAATATCGCAGAAATACAAAGGATAATACAAGAATACAATGAAAAAGTATATAACATCAAATATAATAACCTAGAAGAAATAGATCAATACTTGGAAAAATACAACCTTCATAGACTGAATCAAGAATAACTAGAAAATCTAAATAGACTGATCAGCAGTATAAAAATTGAAACACTCATCAAAAACCTACCAAAAAGTAAAATTCTAGGACCAGATGTCTTCACCAGTAAGTTCCACCAAACATTCAAAGATTTAATACTTATTCTTCTCAAACTCTTCCAAAAAAACAAAGAAGAGGCAATACTTCCCAACTCATTTTATTAGGCCAATATTACCCTGATACCAAAACTTAATAACGAGAAAACAAAAAAAGAACTCTATAGACTCATATTTCTCATGAACACAGATGCAAAAATCCTAAATAACATACTAGCAAACCGGATACAGCGAAATATTAAGTAGATTATACATCACGATCAAGTGGGTTTCATCCCAGGAACACAGGGATGATTCAACATACACAAATTGATTAATGTGATACATCACATAAACAAATTAAATATAAGAATAATATGGTTATATCAATAGATGCAGAAAAAGCCTTCGACAAAGTATAGCATCCATTTATGATCAAAACACTTAACAACATCAGTATAGAAGGAAAGTACCTTAACATAATAAATGCCATATGTGACAAGCCCTCAGGCAACATTATACTTAATGGTGAAAAATTAAAAACCTTCTCTCTAAGATCAGGAACAAGACAAGGCTGTCTACTATTGCCACTGTTATACAATATAACATTGGAGATCCTAGCGAGTGTAATCAGACAAGAGAAAGATATAAAAGCCAACCAAATAGGACATGAAGAAATCAAACTGTCACTATTTGTGGATGACATGGTTCTCTCTATATAAAATCCTAAAGACTCCACAAGAACACTACTAGAAACAATAAGCAAATACAGTAAAGTTTCCGGTTACAAAATCAATGGTCAAAAATACATAGCATTCCTATACTCTAACAACCCAGTGTTAGAAAAAGAAGTGGAAAAAATAATTCCTTACACATTTTCAACAAAAAGAATAAAATACCTAGGAATAAATTTAACGAGAAAAGTGAAGGACCTATGTAATGAAAATTACAAGATTCTTAAAAGAAATCGAAGAAGATACAAAGAAATAAAACGAGATTTTGTGTTCTTGAATTGAAAGAATCAACATAGTTAAAATGACCATATTACTTAAAGCATTATACAGATTTAACGCAATCTCCATCAACATCCCATTGGCACTTTTTAAAGAATTAGAACAAAAAAAAATTATCAGATTCATATGTAAGTACAAAAGACTCTGAGTTGCCAAAGCCATCCTGAGAAAAAAAAATAATGTTGGAGGCATCACTCTGCCCAACTTCAAATTATACTGCAAAGTGACAGTAATCAAAACGGCATGGTATTGACAGAAAAACAGAAACATGGACCATTGAAACAGAATTGAGAGTCCAGAAGTAAACTCATATTATATGGGCAAATATTTTTTGGACAAAAAAGCCTAAAATATATAGTGTAGAAAAGAAATCTTCTTTAATAAATGCTGCTGGGAAAACTGGAAAGCCACCTGCAAAAGAATGAAACTAGACTGTTGTCTAAGACCTGAAACAATAAAATGCATAGAAGAAAATATAAGAATGAAACTCATGGACTTAAAGAGGATTTTATGAATTTGACTTTAAAGGTAAAGGAAATAAAAGCACACATAAATGAATGTGACTACATCAAACTAAAAAGCTTTTGCTCAGCAAAAGAAACCATCAACAAGGTAAAGAGACAATAATCTAAATGGAAAATATATTTACAAGCAACACCTTTGATAAGGGTCTAATATCCAAAATATACAAAAAACTCATACGACTCAGTAACAACAACAACAAAAACTAATGATCCAATCAAAAACTGGGCAGAAGACCTGAACAGACACTTCTCCCTAGATGACATACAAATGGCCAAAAATATTTGAAAATATCCTTAACATTGCTAGCTATTAGGCAAATGCAAATTAAAAACACAATAAAATACCATCTCACACCTGTTGGAATGGCTGTAATCAATAGGACAAGTAATAACTAATGTCGGAGAAGATGTGGAGAAATAGAAACCCTCATATGTTGTAGATGAGACTGCAAATTGGTACAGCCACCTTGAAAAACTATATGGAGGTTTCTCCAAAAATTAAGAATTAATCTACCATATGATCCAACAATCCCTCTACTGGGAATTTACACCAAAGGCTTGAAAACACATATCGGAAAAGATATTTGTACAGCAATGTTCATAACAGCATTATGCACAGGGGAAAGGACATAGAAGCAACCAAAATGTCCTACAATAGATGACTGGCTAAAGAAACTGTGGTACATATGTATAATGGAATATTATTCAGCCATTAGAAGAGCTGAAGTACTGCCATTTGTGACAACATGGATGGAACTCGAGATAATCATTCTAAGCAAAATAAGCCAGACAGAAAAGGTTGAAAATCACATGATATCACTTACATGTGGGATATAAGTCTAAAAGCAACAAATGAACAGGACAAACAAACAGAGACTCATGGACATGGACAATGGTCCAGTGGTTACCAGAGAGTAGGTTGTAGAGGAAGTAAGGGGAGGTAGACGGGTGGTACAGGGGGTCAAAAATATAGGGGTAAGGGTAGGGTGAAGTGGATAAAGGGGATCAAATATATTGTAGCTGAAGGAAACCAGACTTTGGGTGGTAAGCACACAATAGAATATACAGATGTCAAATTTTAATGCACTCCTGAATATTATATAATTGTATTAACCAATGTTACCACAATAAACTTAATAGATAGATAGATAGATAGATAGATAGATAGATAGATAGATAGATAGATAGATAGATAGATAAAGTTCATTACCACCAAACTGGTATTACAGGAAATGTTGACGGGACTCTTATAAGAAGAAGCAGAAGGAAATAATAAATTAAAAGTATAAATAATAAAATGGCAATAACTATATGTTTATCAACAATTACTTTGAATGTAAATAGTTGAAGCACTCCAACCAAAAGATAGTGTGACTAAATGGATAAGACAGCAAGACCCTTACATATGCTACTTACAAGAGACTCACTTTAGATCAAAAGGCACACAGTCTCAAAGTTAGGGGATGGAAAAAGAAGTTACATGAGAATTGAAACAAATAACAAAGTTGGGGTAGCAATACTTATACCAGACAAAATAGGCCTTGACACAAAGATTATAATAAAAGACAAAGAAGGACCCAATGATCTTAAGAAACAAAAGCTGAAGACCTGCCTTACATGAAATGCTAAAAGTATTTGTTGGGACAAAGTTAAAGAATTCTAATTAACAACATAGAAGCATAAGAAGGCAGCGAAAAAACTTACTGGTAGTGGTAAATATATTTTCAGGGTTATATTTATAATATGAAAATAGTCGTATGTAATTTATTTCCAATTCTATTTTAAAAGTTAAAAATGTAGCTAAAATAAGAATGATTAAAATTTGGTGTTACTTAATAAACATAAAAAGAAATATATGTAAGCTGTAGCATTAATAACAAAATGAGAAGGGGAGAAAAATAAAATCATAAAGTTCAGAAATTCAAATGAAATTAATATTTTAAAATAAAATGTTATGATTTTTCTATTTTATACCAGTTAATTTATTTTTTATGAAATTTATTGGGGTGATATTGGTTAATTAAGTTATATAGATTTTGAGCATATAATTCTATAATATATCGTCTGTATAGTATATTGTGTGTTCACCATCCAAAGTTAAATTTTCTTCCATCATTATATATTTGACCCCCTTTACCTTTATCTACCTCTCCTCACTTTCCTTCCTTCTGGTAAACACTAAACTGTTGCCCATGTTTATGAGATTCTCTTTCTTTGTCTAGTTTATTTATTGCTTTCGGTTTCACATTCCACATATAAATGATGTCATGTGGTTCTCAACTTTTTCTATCTGACTTATTTCGCTTAGCATGATAATCTCAAGATCAATCTATGTTGTCGCAAATGGCAATATTTCATAAAATGCTATGGCTGAGTAATATTCTATTGTATATATCTACCACATTCACCTTATCTAATCACCTATCAAAGGACACTTCTGTTGTTTTCATGTCTTGACCACCGTGAATAATGCTGCTATGAACATACAAGTGCTTATATCTTTATGAATCAATGTGTTCAATTTTGGGGGGTAAATACCAAGAAGAGAGATTGCTGGGTAATGTGGGAATTTTAATCTTAATTTTTTGAGGCACCTCCATACTATTTTCCATAGTGATTGTTCCAATTTACTTTCCAGCTAGTAGTATATGAGGGTTCCTTTTTCCTCACAATCTCTCCAACACTTGTTATTGCCTGTCTTGTTGATAGCCATTCTAACAGGTGTGAGGTGGAGTCCCATTGTGATTTTGATTTGCATTTCTCTAATAGCTACTGAAGTTGAGCATCTTTTCATATGTCTATTGGTCATTTGTATGTCTTCTTGGGAAATGTTTCTTTTCAGGTCCTCTGTTCCTTTTTAAATTGGATTGTTGGTTATTTTGTTGTTGAATTGTATGAGTTCCATATATATTTGGATATTAGTCTCTTAAAAGAGACATAGTTTGCAAATATCTTCCCCCATTCAGTTGTTTGCTTCTTTGTCTTGTTGAAGATTTCTTTTGCTGTGGAGAAGATTTTTTTAGTTTAATATAATCTTATTTATTTATTTTTGCTTTTATTTCCCTTGCCTTTGAGGTCAAATTTGTAAAATATGCTCTAAATCCATGACTCATGAGTTTAGTGCCTATGTGTTTTTCTATGCAATATAATTTTTCAGTTCTTATATACAGGTCTTTGGTTTATTTTGAATTAATTGTAGTATATGGTGACAGATAACAGTCTAGTTTCATTCTTTTGCATGTGGCTCCCCAATTTTTTCTTCAGCAATTATGGAAGAGGTCTTCCTTTTTCCACTATATGTTTTTTAGCTCCTTTGTCAAAAATTATTTGCCAATATACACAAGGCTTTATTTCTGGACTCAATTCTTTTCCATTGGTCTGTGTGTCTGTTTTTCTGCCAATACCATGCTGTTTTGATTATGGTTTCTCTGATGTATAATTTAAAGTCAGGATGAGTGATATCTTCAGCCTTGTTTTTTTCTCATCATTGTTTTTGCTATTTAGGATCTTTTTTTAAAATTCCATACAAATTTGATGATTTTTAGTTCTATTTTGAAGAATGCTATTGGGATTTTAATGCGGATTGCATTTAATCTGTATATTACATGGGTTAAAATGGTCCTTTTAAGTATGTTGATTCTTGCAATCCATGATTGTGAAATATATTTTTATTTCTTTGTGCCTTCTTCAATTTTTTTAAATGATATCATATAGTTTTTAGTGAATAGGTCCTTGACATGTTGCATTAAGTTTGTTCTTAGGTATGTTATTTTGTTGTTGTTGCAATTGCAAAATTTTTAAAAAAATTTTTTTCTGCAAATTTATTGTTAGTATATAGAAATGTTATAAATTTCTGTTTGTTGATTTTGTAGCCTGATAACTTCTTATATTTGTATACTGTTTCTAATAGCTTTTTTAGTAGAGTTTTTAGTGACAAAAAGTGACAATTTGAATACTTCATCCAATTTGCATGTCATTTATTACTTTCTCTTGTCCAATTGCTCTAGCTAGGACTTCCAACACTGTATTGAATAAGAGTGGTGATAGCAGACAACCTTCTCTTGTTTCTGATCTTAGAGGGAAGGCTTTTAGTTTTCACCACTACATATGCTATTAGCTGTGGGTTTGTTTTATATGGTTTTTATCATGTTGAGGTACTTTTTCTCTATACCAATTTTAAGTGTTTTAATCATAAATAGATATGTATCTTTTCAAATGATTTTTTTGCATCTATTGACATGATCATATGATTTTATACTTTATTTTGTTTATGTGGCATATCATGTTAATTGATCCATGTGTTAAATCATCCCTGTATCCCTGGAATGCTGTCTGCTTGATTATGGTGTATAATCTTTCTCATGTACTGTTTGTTGTATTAGATTTGCTAGTACATTGTTTAGGATTTTTGCATCTGTATTCATCAGAGATATTGGTCTATAGCTTTTTGTGTGTTATCTTTACCAAATTTTAGTATCAGAGTTTGTCTCATAATGAGTTAGGAAGCATTTCCTCGTCTCTAATTTTTTGGCACATTTTGAGAAAAACAGATATTAAATCTTTTTTAATTTTATATAGAATTCACTAGTGAAGTCATCTGGTCCTGGAATTTGTGTATACACACACACACACACACACACACATACACACACACACACACACACACACATATATATATATATATATACACAAAATTTATTTATTCATACTGCTGAATATTATTTAAATCTGTTCTCTGTATCTATGAGTTTGTTTCTGTTTTGTTTGTTTTGTTCTTTACATATCACATGTAAATGACATCATATATTTGTCTTTCTCTGTCTGACTTACTACTCACAGAACAGTACTCTCTATGAACATCCATCCTGTTGCAAAAGGCAAAATTTCATTTGTTTTTATGGCAGAGTAACATTCCATTGCATATATGTACCACCCCTTCTTTATCAGTCTTTCCAGTGATGGACACCCAATTGCCTCCATGTCTTGACTAGTGTAAATAATGCTGAAATGAACATATGAATTCATATGTTCCTTTGAAGTAGTGTTTTGGGTTTGTTTGGATAAATACCCAGAAGTGGGATTACAGGGTCCTTCTTTATATTTTGCTATAGTCTTAGTTTTAAAATCTATTTTGTTTGATTTAAATATTGAGACCCCAACTTTGTTATTTGTTTGTTTCTATTTTCATAAAACATCTTTTTCCATACTTTTACTTTCAGTCTGTGTCTTTCAGTCTGAAGCGTGTCTCTTACAAGCAGCATAAATTAGAGTCATGTTTTCTTATCTATTCAGCCACTTTACCTTTTGATTGGAGCATCTAAACTATTTACAAAGTAATTGTTGATAAATATGTAGTTATTGTCCTTTTATTATTCATATTTTTAAATATTTTTTTTAACTTTTTTTTTGTCATAAAGAAGTCCCTTCAATATTTTCTGTAATACTGACTTTGTGATAATAAATTCCTTTAGCCTTTTCTGGTCTGGGAAGTTCTTTATCTGTCTTTTGATTCCAAATGATAGTTTTGCCTGGTAAAGTAATCTTTAAGTACTTGCTTTTCATCACTTTGAATATTTTGTGCTAAGCTTGTCTAAAAAATCAGTTTACACTTTTAGGGGAGCTCTCTTGTATATAACTGATTGCTTTACTTGTTGCTTTTAGATTCTCTCTTTGTGTTTAACCTTTGGCATTTTAATTATGTTGTGTCTTGGTGAGGACCTTTTTAGGTTCATCTTGTTTGGGACTCTCTGTGCTTCCTGGATTTGTATATCTATTTTTTTTTTCACTGGGTTAGGGAAGTTTTTTGTCATTATTTCTTCAAGTAAGTTTTCAATTTGTTGCTCATACTCTTGTCTCTTTTGTATCCATTTGATATGAATGTTGGTATGCTCTATGTTGCCCCAGAAGCCCCTTAAACTAACCTCATTATTTTGGAATTTTTTTTGTAATTGCTATTCTGTTGGGTGTTTAGTGCTACCTTATCTTCCAAATCACTGATTCAGTCCTCTGCTATATTTCACTTGATTTTGATTCCTTTGAAGGTATTCATTTCAGTTATTGTAGTCTTCATTTCTGACTGGTTCTTTTTGTTTCTTAATTTTTATGCATTCTATTTTTTTGTTAGAGTTTTCACTGAGTTCATGTACTCTTTCCCTAAGTTCATTAAGCAGTCTTATATACAGTGTTTTAAACTCTGCATCTGGTAGATTTCTTATCTCTGTATTGTTTAATTCATTTTCTGAAATTTTATCCTGTTATTATTATTATTATTATTATTATTATTATTATTATTATTATTTGGGGACATGTTTCTTTGTTTCCCCATTTTGTTTGCCTCCCAAAGAATTTTTTCATGTGTTAGGTAGGGCTGCTCTGTCTTCTAGTATTAGTAGAGTGGCCTTATATAATAGTCATACTGTAGGATCCACTGTTTCAATCTTCCTGGTCACCTAAGCCTGATGCTTTAGCTGTGTTATGTGTTTGTACTGTATGTGCCCTCCTGTTTTTGTTGAGCCTTGGTTACTATTTGCACATGTATGGGATTGGTTGAACCTTAGGCTGGTTGGTTGTGAGGACAGGCTGGGGACTACAGTGGAGAAGCTATTGTGCAGGGACTGACCTTATGAAGTTGGATTCACTTTAACAGGACTCTTGTGCCTTCCCCATCTGCCCTTTGGATGTGTCCTTTATGGATATGACCTCAGGTGGTACTCAGGCTCCGAATAAAACCGGTTAACAGGAGTGCAGGCCAGTGCCTTCTGAGCGGGGTGTTGCTGATGGCCCAAGTTCATCCACAGCCTGTACTCTGCCTGGGGCCGCTAGACATGAGCCACGAAGCAATCTGCAGATGGTTGCCACCCAAGCTGGGCTTAATGTGCCTCAGGAGGCCAAATTGTAAGCCAAGTTTGACTGCTGCTATTTCCAGGCTTGCGGCTGCTCAGCAAGAGGTACATGGCATGCTGAGACCAGATGCTGCTCATTTGGGTTTTGTAGCGGGGGCCAAAACAGGCCATTTGAATGGAAAAGCCACTGGGAGCTACTTAGGTGTGACCATATATTAGATGTGGCAGGGTCTCCGGAATTTACCAGGATGGGTGACCAGTGTTAGCCATATTGATGAAGACTCAGATATGGCAGTCACCTGCATATGTCAGGGGAGAGCTCAACAAAGAAACAGTACCCTCCACCAACACTTTTGTCTAAGAGAAAGCTGCTCCTCCAACCATCATCCTTAAACTAGATAATTTGGTTCCTTCCTATATGTTTCTGGTGCCTTCTTCATCACTGCCCCTGTGCTGGAGCTAAGATTAAGTTCAACCAGTAAGTCCTTGCACTAGCCTTTTAAAAGGCTTTGCTGCAGGTCAAAGTTAACCACTGTCTGTTCTCTGCTTGGGGCCACTTGATAAGTACTACAAAATTATGGTTAACTCTTCTACTGGTCTTGGAGGTGCCTAGGAGAGGCGAAGCTATGAACCAAGACTGGCTGATGTTAGTGCTGAGCTTGGCACTGTTTAGCAAGAGGTATGGGACATGCTGAGGCCAGATTTGGCTTGTTTGAGATTTGTGAACCTTTAAGAGATTTCAGCAAAGTCCACACCATGAGCCTAGATAGGCAGTTTGTGTGGAAAGGCCACTGAAACTAGCTAGAGTCTCAGGTAATTACCAGAGTCGGGCTACTGGTGTTAGCCACGTCAATGGAGATTCAGATATGGCACCCACCTTGCACTGTATGCTGGGTGGGGTGAGGGCTCAACAAAATAACAATGGTTTCTGTCAGCATTTCTGTCTGGGGAAGTGCTGCCCCTCTAGCCATACTCCTGAAGACAGATAATTCATTTTTTCTCTGTATGTTCCTGTGCCTTTTGAGTTGTTGCCCAAGTGCTTGAGCTCAGAGCAAATGAGTCCATTAGTAATTCTGTGTATGGGTCCTTTAAGATGAATGCCTGTAACTCTAATCACTCTCTATCTCACTCAGCTACAATCTCTGCTGGTTTTCACAATTAGAAGCTGGGGGGACTTATCTTTCTGGCACTAGCATCCTGGACTGGGAGTCTGGTATGGGACTGGGGCCCCTTGCTTGTTCAGGCTGATCTGAGCAGCCAAGATATCCTTTCTGATTTTTAACTGCAACACATGGGTGTGAGATCAGCCTGATCTGTGTCTCCTCCCCTCCTACCACTCTTGAGTTGTCTTCTTGTGTATGTCCTTACTTGTAGGACTTTTGTTCAGCTAGTCTTCAGGCAATTCTCAGTGATAGTTGTTTTGTAGTTTAATTGTAATTTTGATTTTGTCATGAGAGGAGGCAAGCACAGTATTTACCTATTTTGCCATCTTGACTTGGTCAGTGGTTTCTTGTCCATGAATTGTTGTCAAGGAAATGTTCTTCTGAGGAGGAGCAGCATCAGAAAAACCCATCTTGCCATTTTGGTGACATCACTTCTCTGCCTTAACTTTTTGTTGTTGTTGTTATTTTCTGTTGTTTTTATGTTCAACTCAAAATATGATTTATTTGGGCTTTATTTTTGCATAAGGTGTGAAGCTCAGGTGAAGGTATTATTATTATTATTATTATTATTATTATTATTATTATTATTGCCTTGGAGATCCAATTTCTCCCATACTATTTGTTAAAAAATCTGTCATCCTTCCAATGAATTACTTTTTCACCTTTGTAAAAAACTTGGACATATTTGTGTGTGTCTAATTCTCAGCTTTATATTCTGTTTCACTGATGTGTATGTCTACCCCTCCACAGGTACTACCCTGTTTTGACTACTATAGCTATGTAATAAGTCTTTGATTTGGTTAGACCTATGTCTCTCATTATATTCTTTTTCAAAATTGTTATAACAAATCTAGAGCATAAACCTTTCCATATAAATTTTATAATAAGCTTGTCTCTATGTACAAAAGATCTTGCTTAGATTTTCACAGGAAGTGTATTAAACTTGTAGACTAATTAGGAAGGGATAATTGCTATATTTACTATGGTTTCTCAATTTATTTAAGTCTTCTTTGATTTCTTTCATCAGCATTTAAAATTTTTCTACATATTATCCTGTACATGTTTATTTGAGAATACATATGTGCATTAACTTTTCTTAGGAAAAGTTGGAAATTATATTGTGTTGTTTGTTTTTAAATTTTGGCTCTTGAATATTTATCATTATTATACAGAAACATAATTTTTTTGTGTTGATTTTATATCTTGTGGCTTTGCTAAATCCTTTTATTCTAGATTTTTTATAGAATCATTGGGATTCTTTATGTAGACAATCATGTTATCTAAAAATGGAGAAAGTTTTATTTTTTCAAATTCCTATACCTTTTATTTTCCTCGCCTTATTGCACTATCTAAAACTTTTAATACTATGTAGAATAAGATCAACATAAAAAAAAGAAACAGTTGTATCCCTATACACTGGCAATGAAGAATAATTAAATTAAGAAAACTACTCTTTTCATAATAGTGTTAAAAAGAGTAATATATTTAAAAATAAGCTTAACAAAAGAAGCATAAGATGCACTCTAAAAATTACATAACATTGCTGAATGAAATTAAGAAAACTGAAATAGAGAAAACATTAAATATTTATGGATTGAAAAAAATAAAATTATTAACATGGAAATACTCTCCAAATTGATTCATATCCAGGAAATCCACATCAAAATCTCAGCCTTTAGCTAAAATTACCCAAAATGAGATTCCATAAATTAATGACCCTTTATCAGTAATAGAGATTTTTTTTCAGAAATTTCTAAGACACAACATATTAACCTAAAAATAAGGAATTGATATTGAGCAAGGATATGACACATGAGATATAGCACCAAGGAAGAAGGGTTAGTTAGGGTTATCCAGAGAAACAAAACAGTAGGATGGTGTGTGTGTGTGTGTGTGTGTGTGTGTGTGTGTGTGTGTGTGTGTGTGTGTAAAGAGATTAATTTTAAGGATTATGTGTGATTATAGAGGCTGAGAAGTCCTAAGAACTGCAGTCAACAAATTGGAGACCCAGGAGAGCCAATAGTGTAGTTCTACTCTGATTCCAAAGGCCTATGGGCCTGGAGAGCCAATGATGAATGTTTCAGTATGAGAGCTGATGGGCTTAAGAGTTAAGAAGAGCTAATGTTCCAGTTTGAAAGCAGGAAAAAAAAACTAATGTTCCAGCTCTATGTAGTCAGGCAAAAGAAGTTCTCTTTTACTTGAAGGAGGATTACACATTTTGTTCTATTGAGTCCTTCAGCTGATTAGATGAGTGCTACATACATTAGAGATGGTAATCTGGTTTATTCAGTCTACCGATTCAAAGGTTAATCTCATTCAGAAACATCTTCATGTACACAGAATAATATTTTACTAAACATCTGGGAATCTTTGGCCTAGTCAAGTTTACACATAAAATTATCTATCACAATTGGCTCAGCCGCATTCAGTCTAACAGGCTGAGATGAATCTTGAAGATCATCCAGTGGTCTGACTAAGTAGCTTTTAAAAAAATGAATCTAATGTGCAGTCTCAATGTTGAAGAGAAATAAAATAATTATTATTACAATTAAGGTTTATTAAGCACTATGCTACATGCTTTTTCTTAATTAAAATTATTTTTTTAAAACAATTCTATGAGTGTAGTGACTATTACCATCTCCACTCTACAAATAAGGAAACTGAAGCACAGAGAGATTGGGAAATTTGTCCGATGTAGTAGCAAATTGCCCAGGTAAAAGTAATTGGTACAGTCAGAGTCTATACCCAGAAATCCTAACATGAGAGCCTGAACTCTCATACTAATATACAGATACACACACACACACACACACACACACACACACACACACACATGGTTTTTGTCTTTCTTTGTCTGACTTAATGACCCAGTACTTCCATTCCTGGGTATAAATCTGAAGAAATCCAAAACACCAGTTTGAAAAAGATATATGCATTCCTACGTTCACTACGGTGCTATTTGCAATAGTCAAGATATGAAAGTAGCCTAAGTGTTCATCAATAGACCATTGGATAAATAATATGTGGTACATATATACAATGGAATATTACTTGGCCATTAAAATGAAATCTTATCATTTGCAACAACATGGGTAGACCTAGAGGGTATTATGCTTAAGGGATATAAGTCACACAGGAAACTGCAATGAAATATTATTATACATCTATCAGAATGGCTAAAAAAATAATAATGATAACATCAATTCTGATTATAATGCAAAGAAAGTGGATCACTCATGCATTGGTAGTGAAAAAGTGAAATGGTATAGACAGAATGAAAAACAGTTTAGAAGGTGACAATATTTCAAGCTCAAGTACGGTTTTGGTGCTATGAGCTCATTGTGGCCTTTCCCACAGATTGCCCCAAAATACCCCTTCTAAACTGCTAGAGACCCTCAAAACACCAAATGAAAGTCAATGGTATAGCTCAAACTTTTCCTTAGATATTCAAATAAAAACTGTTGACAGATGGTTTAGCCAAGGGAAGTGGCTTCTCCAAGGTGTAGAAACCAGGTGTCCCGAATTTCAACACAGTGATTTCCTCTATGACCTAACCACTTTTGTTAACATATTGAATACTGTAGCAGTTTAGAAAAAAGAGAAATAAAAAATGAAATAAACAGTAGTAAACATAGGTCACTGGGAAACTGCTAAGAGAAAAATAGGAATCAAACTTTGGGAAAAGATAAGATGATTTTATATGATGAAAGTAGTAAGGGAATATTTAGAGAACCACTTCCTCCCTCAATTACTGCAACTACTTCCTAACTAGAATGTCATTCTTTTGAAACCATCCTTCAAACTAGTGCCAAAAAGAGCACTGTTTAATTCATAGTTTTGATAATATTTCATTTCTGCTTTAACTACAGTGGGCTTCTATTGACACAGAAAAACAATGACACTAAGGGTTCACAGCTAAAAGCAATAAACAGTATATATTACAGATTTTTAAAAGATTACATAATGTAGTCTATGCTAATGGATTAAAAGCATAGTTAAAATGGCCAATTACATAAAGCAATATACAGATTTAGTGCAATCTTCATCAAAATCCCATCAGTACTTTTTGAAAAAAAATAGAACAAAAAATTATCAGATTTGTATGGAATCATGAAAGACCCCAAATTGCCAATGCAATCTTGAGAAGAAAAGAACAATGTCAGACATAGCACACTGCTTCAATTCAAATTATACTACAAAGCAACCATAACCAAAACAGCATAGTATTGGCAGAAAAAAAAAAACAGACATACAGACTAATGAAACAGAATTGAGAGTCCAGAAATAAGTTCAGGTGTATATGGGCAAATAATTTTAGACAACGAAGCTAAAAACATACAATGGTGAATTTAAAAAAGCCTATTTAATAAATGGTGCTGGGAAAATTGGAAAGTCACATGCAAAAGAATGAAGATAGATTGCTGTCACCATGCACAAAAAATTAATGCAAAAATGGATCTAAGACCTAAATATAAAACCTGTGACAATAAATTAAATAGAGGAAAACATAAGTACTAAACTCATGGACCTTGGATTTAGAGAGGATTTTATAAATTTGACCTCAAAGGCAAGGGAAGTAAAGCAAAAAACAAATAAATGAGACTATAGCAAACTAAAAAGCCTTTGCACAGCAAAAGAAACCATCAATAAAACAAAGAGGCAACCAACTTAATGGAAGAAAATATTTGCAAGCACTGCTTCCAATAAGGGCCAATATCCAAAATATACAAAAAACTCATACAACTCAACAAAACAAAAAATCAAATTAAAAAATGGGCAGAGGATCTGAACAAACACTTCTCCTCAAAAGACATACAAATGTCCAATAGACATAGGAAAAGATTCTCAACTTCACTAGCTATTAGGAAAATGCAAATCAAAACCACAATGAGATACCATCTCACACCTGTTAGAATGGCTACCATCAACAGAACAAGTAATAACAAGTGTTAGAGAGATTGTGGGGGGAAAGGAACCTTTATACACTACTGGCTGGAATGTAAATTGGTACAGCCACTATGGAAACCAGTATGGAGGTTCCTCAAAAAACTATAAATAGAATTACCATATGACCCAACAATCCTTCTTTTGTGTATTTAACGGAAAAACTTGCAAACATTTATTCGCAAAGATATATGCACTCCAATGTTCATAGCAGCGTTATTCATTTTGGCCAAGATATGGAAACAACCAATGTGTTCTTCAATAAATGATTGAATAAATAGGGTGTGATAAATACATACAATGGAATAATAATCAGCCATAAGAAAAGATGAAAATACTGCCATTTGCCACAACATGGATAGGTCTTGAAAGTATCATGCTAAGCAAAGTAAATAAGACAGAAAAAGTTAGAAACTATATGATTTCATTTACATGAAGGATATAAATCTGAAAGCAACAAATGAACAAGACACACAGGCTTGTGGACACAGACAACACTTTAGTTGTTCCCAGAGGGAAAAGGTAAAAGGGGTCAAATATATAGTGATGGAAGGAAATTCAACTTTGAGTGGTGAACACACAATACAATATACATAACATATTGAATTGTACACTTGAATATTTCCTAATTTTACTAACCAATATCACCATAATAAATTTAATAAAAAAATAAATGAAATAAAATAAATAAATGGATAATAAATAAACTCCAACTAGAAAATGTAACTATCACAGGCGCACCAGTGGCAGCTATAGTATTAAGGAATGTTACCCAAGTGTGTTTGGTGTAGTAGTCTCAAGCAAGGGGAAGAACAGGACATAGAAAAGACTATTTCTAAGTAATGAGAGATAACATCTGGGGAAATTGATGGGAAAGCTTCTGAGGAAGAACTGTATTGCCTAACGAACGTCAATTTTAATGACATAATTTTTCTTCATTAGCTGCTAAAGCCTGGCTTGCATTTGCAGGTTAAAAAAAAACATTAACAATATATTACATATATATACAAAACAGAAACTGACTCAGATATAGAGAACAAACTGTTTGTTTCTAGAGAAATGATGCATTGGGGGATGGACAAAATAGGTGAAGGGGAGTAAGGTGTACAAACTTCCAATTATGAAATAAATAAATTACAGGAATTTAAAAAGTTTCATAGAGAATATAGTCAATAATATTGTGATAATTTTGTAGCATGACAGAAGGTAACTAGACATGATAATCAATTTGTAATGTATATAAATAGTTAATCACTGTGCTGTACACAGAAAACTAACAATATTGCAAGTCAAATATACTTCAACTAAAAAAGGGGTTTTGTTCCTTGGTTGAATATATATTCTGTCTTGGTGCCTCAACACAAATGTCACAGTATGAGCAGACCAGGTGCTCGACACAGAAGTTTGTACACCTTACTCCCCTTCACCTATTTTGTCCATCCCCCAATGCATCATTTCTCTAGAAACAAACAGTTTGTTCTCTATATCTGAGTCAGTTTCTGTTTTGTTTGTTTGTTTTTCTTTGATTCCACATGTAAGTGAAACGATATTGTATTTATCTTTCTCTGACTTATTTCACTGGGTATAATATCCTCCAGGCTCATCCATGTTTTCGCAAGTGGCAGGATTTCCTTATATATGTATACATTCCATCCTCTTTACTCATTCATCCATTGAAGAATACTTAGATTGCTTCCATATCTTTGCTATTGTAAATAATGCTGCAATAAACAAAGGGGAATTGTTTAGTTGTATGTCAGCTTTATTTTGAATTCTTTGAAGAACCTCCATATTATTTTCCATATTGGCTGCATCAGTTTACATTCGGACGAACAATGTATGAGGGTTCCTTTCTCTCCACATCTCCACTAACACTTATTTTTTGTCTTTTTGATAATAGCCATTCTGACATTTCATTGTGGTTATGATTTGCATTTCCCTGATGAATTGTTATATCGAGCATCTTTTCATATGCCTGTTGTCTATCTGTATGCCTTCTTTGGAGAAATGTCTGTGCAGATCCTATACCCATATTTTAATTGTTTTTTTTTTGATATTCGATGTATGAGTTCATTATGTATATGGAATATTAACCCTTATCATGGACACAGACAGTGGATTAGTGGTTACCAAAGGGAAAACGGGGAGGGAGTATGTAGGTAGAGGTAAAATATGGAAAATATTTGGCAACATAATGGAATATGTATGACACACTGTTGAATTGTACACTTGAAATTTACATGACTTTATGAATGTTAACCCAATATTTTAAATAAAAAGAGCAGTAAAATAAAAATAAAAGAGAAAACAATATTAACTCATCAGAGAAATCATTTGCAAATATATATTTTTAATTTGATATGTTGCCTTTTCATTTAGTTTATAATACGTTTTGTTATGCAAAAGCTTTTTAAGTTGATACAACCCCATTTGTTTATTCTTGCCTGAGGAGATATTTTCAAAATATAATGCTAAGACTGATTTCAAAAAGCTCACTGCCTATATATTCTTATAGATGTTTTCTGACCTCAGGTCTTATATTTAAGTCTTTAATTCATTTTTACTTTATTTTTGTATATAGTAGTCCAGTTTCATCATTTTTTTCATTATTTTATCATTTTTTAATGGTGACAATGGTTAATGAAATCTAGTGAGTTTCAGATGTACAATTTAACAGTAAGGCATATATTTATGTATATACATATGTATTTACACACATATATATGTATATATGTATATACGCACACATATATATATATATATATATATATGTATTCACACATATGTGTGTGTGTGTGTGTGTGTGTGCATTTTACACTGTGTGATCACCACCCATAGGTTTCCTTTTGTCATCACATCTACCTCCCCCCTCCCCTACCCTCTACCATCTGGTAACCATAGTCTATTGTCAATGTCCATGAGTGTGTTTGTTTGTCCTATTTGTTTGTTGCTTTTAGGTTTATATCTCACATATAAGTAATATCATGTGATTTTCAACTTTTTTATATCTAGTTTATTTTGCTTAGCATGATTATCTTGAGGTCTATCCATGTTATCACAAATGGCAATACTTCAGCTCTTCTTATGGCTGAGTAATATTCCATTGTATATATATACCACAGCTTCTTTAATCAATCACCTATTGTAGGACACTTCGGTTGCTTTCATGTCCTGACCACCGTGAATAATGCTCCTATGAACATCGGCATGCAAATATCTTTTTAAATTTTAGTTTTTAATTCTTTGGAGTAAATACTCAGTAGAGGGATTGCTGGATCATATGGGAGATAATTCTTAGTCTTCTGAGGAGCCTCCATACTGTTTTCCATAGTGGCTGTACCAGTTTGCTGTCCCACTGGCAGTGTATGAGGGTTCCTTTTTCTCCGCATCTTTTCCAGCATTTGTTATTACTCATCCTGTTGATTATAGTCATTCTAATAGGATTGAGATGGTATCTCATTGTGGTTTTGATTTGCATTTCTCTAATAGTTAACAATGTTGAGAAACTTTTTATATGTTTGGTGGCCATTTGCATATCATCTAGGGAGAAGTGTCTGTTCAGGTCCTCTTTTTGATTGGATTTTTTGATTGGATTATTGGATTATTGATTGTTGTTATTATTGATTACTATGAGTTCTTTGTATACTTTGGATATTAGGCCCTTATTGGATGCATTGCTTGCAAATATATTTTTTCATTCAGATGGTTATCACTTTGGCTTGTTGATGGTTTCTTTTACTGGGCAAAAGCATTTTAATTTGATGTAGTCCCATTTATTTATTTTATCTTTTACTTCCCCTGTTTTTGAGGTCAAATGTATAAAATCCTCTCTAAGGCCAAGGTCCTTGAGTTAAATTACTATGTTTCCTTGTGTGCATTTTATTGTTTCAGGTCTTATATTCAAGTCTTTAATCCATTTTGAGTTACTTTTGGTGTGTGGTAATAGACAACAGTCTAGTTTCATTTGTTTGCAAGTGGCTTTTTAGTTTTTTCAGCACCATTTATTGAAAAGGCTTTCCTTTCTCCATTGTATGTTTTTGGCATTTTTGTCAAAAGTTACTTGTTCATATAAATATAGGTTGATTTCTTGACTCTCAATTCTATTCCATTGGTCTGTGTGTCTGTTTTGCTGCCAATACCATGACGTTTTGATTACTGTCACTTGTAACGTAATTTGCTGTTTGGCAGAATGATGCCCCCTGCCTCATCCTTTTTTCTCGGGATGGCTTTGGCAATTTGGGGTCTTTAGTGCTTTCATACAAATCTGATGATGTTTTGTTGTATTTCTTTAAAAAATGCTGGTGGGATTTTGATGGGGATTGCATTAAACCTGTATAATGCTTTAGGTAATATGGTCATTTTAGCTATGTTGATTCTTTTGATCCAGGAACATAAAATATTTTTTTCTTTGTATGTTGTTTAATTTCTTATAATATGGCTTTATATTTTTTTCATTATATAGGTCCTTCACATGTTTCCTTAGATTTATTCCTAGGTATTTTATTCTTTTTATTACAATTTCAAAAGTAATTATTTTTTCTACCTCATTTTCTGATGATCATTATTTGAGTATAGGAATGTTATGGGGTTTTTTGAATGTTAATTCTGTATCTAGAGACTTTACTGTATTTGCTTATTGTTTCTAGTACTGTTCTTGTGGAGTCTTTAGAGTTTACCATATAGAGATTCATGTCATCCACAAATAGTGACAGTTTGACTTTTTCATTCCCTATTTGTATGCCTTTTATATCTTTTCCTTGCCTGATTGTATTCACTAGAACCTCCAATGTTATACTGAATAATAGTGGTCATAGTGGACAGCCTTGCCTTGTTCCTGACCCTAGAGGGAAGGTTTTTAGTTTTTCACCATTACGTATAATGTTGGCTGAGGATTTGTCATAAATGGCTTTTATTATGTTAAGGTACTTTTCTTTTATGCTGATTTTTTAAGTGTTTTGATTGTAAATGGATGCTGTATGCTGTCGAAGGCTTTTTCTGCATCTATTGATGTGATCACATGATTCTTATTTTTTAATTTGTTTATGTGGTGTATCACATTAAGCATACTCTGTATATTAAACCATCCCTGTGACTCTAGGAAGAAGCCCACTTGATCATGTGTATAATCTTTTTAATATGTTGCTGTATTCAGTTCACTGGTATATTATTTAGGATTTTTGCATCTGTGTTAATGAGAGATATTGGTCTGTAGTGTTTTTTTGTGTGTGTGGTACCTTTACCAGGTTTTGGTATTAGCGTAATTTTGGCCTCATGGAATGAATTGGAAAGTATTGCCTCTTCTTCGATTTTTTGGAAGAGTTTGAGGAAAATAGTTATTAAATCTTCTTTTAATGTTTGGTAGAATTCACTGGTGAAGCCATCTGGTCCCGGACTTTGACTTTTTGGTAAATTTTTGAAAATTGTTTCAATTCCATGCTGCTGATGATCTATTTAGATTTTCTAGTACTCCTTGATTCAGTCTAGGAAGGTTGTATTTTTCTAAATACTTGTCTATTTCTTCTAAGTTATTAAATTTGATGTTACATACTCTTTCATAGTATTCTTGTATGATCCTTCGCATATCTGCAATGTCAGTCATAATTTCCTCTTTCATTCCTGATTTTGTTTACTTGTGTCCTTCTCTTTTTTCTTTAGTGAATCTAGCCAGGGATTTGTCAATTTTATTAATGTTCTCAAAGAACCAGTTCTTTGTTGCACTTATGTTTTCTATTGTTTTTTTCCTTTTCAATTTCATGTAATTCTGCTCTAATTTTGATGATTTCTTCCCTCCTGCTGACTTTAGGCTTCATTTGTTCTTCCTTCTCTATTTTTTTGAGATGAAGTGTTAGGTTGTTTATTTGTGTTTTTCTTTTTCTTTTCCGTTTGTTTCAAAGTCTATTTTTTTCTGATATAATTATTGGTACCCTAGTTATCATTTCCATTTTTTGAAATATGTTTCCCATCTTTTTACTTTCAGACTGTGTTTGTCATTTGATTTGAAGTGGGTTTATTTTACACAGGATATGCATAGTTCTTGTTTTCTTATCCAACAGAATATGCCTAGTTTTTGTTTCTTATTCATTCAGTTACCCTATTTTTTAAATTGAAACATTTAAGCCATTTACATTTAAAGTAATTATTGTTAAATAGTTATTGCCATTTTCTTATTCATTTTTATATATTTTTTTCCACCCCTTTTTCTTAAAGAATTCCCTCTGACATTTCCAGTAATATTGGCTTAATGATGATGAACTCCTTTAGCTTTTTCTTGTCTGGGAAGCTCTTTATCTCACCTTAAATTTTAAATGAAAGCCTTGCTGGGTAGAATATTCTCGGTTGTTTTCCATAATTTTCAATATTTATTACCATTTCCTCCTTGCCTGCAAAGTTCCTATAGAAAAATTTCAGAAATTTTTTTAGGGTGGTACCCTTGTAAATAACTAGTTGTCTTTCTCTTGCTGCTTTTAAGATTTTCTCTTTGTCTTTGACCTTTAACATTTTGAATATGTTGTGTCTTGGTATTGGTTGTTTGAATTCCTCTTGTGAGACTCTTCGTGATTCCAATGCTTGTGTGTCTTTTTCCTTCATCAGTTTAGAGAAGTTTTCTGTCATTATTTCTTCAAGTAGTTTCTCAATCCCTTGTTCTCCCTCTTCTCCTGGTACTCCTATAATGTGGATATTGTTATGCCTCACATTTCAATGAGGTCTCTTAAACTATCCTCATTTTTTAAATTATTTTTTTTCTTTTTCTTTTTCTGATTGGGTGTTTTCTACTCTGTCTTTCTTTCGCTGATTCTATTTTTTGCTTCATCCAGTCTACTGTTTATTCCTTTTCTTCATTTCACTTATTGTATTCCTCATTTCTGACTGGTTCTTTTTTATGTTTTCTATGTCCTTTTTTTATGCTTACTATCTCTCTGTTGAAGCTCTCATTGGGATCATCTATTCTCCTCTTAAGTTTATTTAGCATCTTTAATCCATTGTTTTGAACTGTGTCTCTGAACTCTGTCTCTGGTACGTTGCTTGCCTACATTTCATTTAGATTATTTTTTGAAGTTTTCACTTGTTGTTTCATTTTGGGCATGTTTCTTTGTTTTCTCATTTTATTTGCTTCCTGTGTTCATTTCTCAGTATTAGGAAGATTTGTTTTGTCTTTTATCCTTGACCAGATGGCCTTAGAATGTAGTTGTCTAGTATGGCTCAGGGGAACAGTCTCCCTAATCACCAGTGCCAGGTTCTCTAGATGTGATCTTTGTGTAAGTTTTGTGTTCTTTTCTTGTATTTTAGGCTTTATTATTGTCAGCACATCAGTTGATGGGATTAACACTAGGGCTTACTAACTATGAGTTAGTCTTTATATCAGGGTATGTGTTGCTGTGTGTGGGCTAACCTACTAAGTGGAATTTGCCCTAGCAGGCTTGTATACTTGTTGAGAGCATCCTTTCAGTATATCACTTATGGGACTAGTTAAGTGTTGCTCTGTTGTGATTTAGCACCAGCTTCTGGGTTTGTGGTTTTCTGGCCACTTTTCAGGGGCTACCCAGTAAGCCAAGGTCAGCTCCTGCCTTTGCTCAGGGCTACCTGGTTGGAGCTACAAAGCAATCTTCAGATGGTTGTTGCCTATTCTGGATCTATAGGTAAAAGGAGAAGACAATGTTGTACACCATGGTCTAATTACCACCAATACATGGTTTAGCAGAAATACTAGTGCTCATGAAGGCTTGAGGCTACCTGTCAGTTACCCTTAAGACTCTGCTACTGGAAGAGCCTTTAGGTGATACACAAGTTGGGTGGTACAGGGACCCAGAGTTATCTCAATATTTGAGTACATTTTCCCTGGCCACTGCAGTGTCAGTTTACATGTCAGTGCTGTCTCTGTGGCTTCCTGTAAAATTCTCAGATCAAAGCAAGGCAAGCCACTTCTCATCTTGGGCCTGCAATCACCTGATATTTACTCAAGAAGTACTGCAGCTCGGTGGAAGGAGTTTGCAGCCCGCCAAGATGCATGGGCTTTGTGTGGGCAGCGCAAACTTAGTGCTGTTGTTGTCCCAAGGAAAACACAGGATGGGGCTGGGATGCCTGAAAACAGTCTCACCAGAAGTAATTTGTGGGTAAGGTTAGGTGGCATCTCAGTGAGACATGGGACATTCGGGCCTATGTAGTACCATATTTACTGCCAGTTCTGGGTCTGTGGGCTTCCACAAAAGTCACAGGTAACTGCAAAACCCACTGCTAATTGGGTCAAGCCTACAGACACCTGTGATCTGCCCAAGCAATATTGCAGCTCATATAAGCAGCAGTGATCCACCTGCAACTGTTTTGCTGAAATGCTCACAGAGTGCTGGCCAAGATCTGATGCCTATGTGGAATGTTCAGCCCCAGAAAGAGTTTGGGCTGGGTCAGCTGTCTGGCAACAGGCCACCCTAGGCAATCCATGGGTTGGGTATGGTGACTAATCTCACTGGGCCAATACAGTTTCAGAATCAGCCATGCAGTGGGAGTGCTCAGTACAGGTAAGCTCATGCCTATCTATAGACTGCCTTGTCTTGGGGCCCAATGACGGCACAATGGTGGCTGCCCCTCTAGCCCTTACTTCACAGCCATATCATGCAGTATTTTTCTGTATGACTCGTGTGCTTTTCGAGACTCCATCCTTCTATTGAGACCGAGGGTGTGTGTCTCTGGGTGAGAGATTCTATGTGTGGGCCCTTTAAGGCAATGTCTGGGTTTTTAGGTTCCTTCTGTTTCATCCAAATGGCCAGAATCCCCACTAATTTTTACAGTTGAATATTTTGGGAACTCTTCTCTGGGCTGGGATCCTGGCTGGGGAGCCCCAGTATGGGGTTAAGACCCCTCTCTCCTTCAGAGGGGCTTCTGAAGCCACACTTTCCCTCTGGGTGCCCCACCAGTACGTGTAGTTGCAGGTCCAGCCTGTTTCCTGTCTTTGCCCCCTTCTACTGGTTTCTGTGTGGCTCCTTCTTTATATTATAGGATGTATGTGTTATAATCAGCTAGACTTCAGATGATTCTCCACACTGATTATTTTATAATTTTATAGTAATTTTAATGTTGTCCTGAGAGGACATGAACCCTGCTTTTACTTAGTCTGTCATGTGGACACTTCTTCCACTATGCTGTTTTGATTATGGTTGCTTTGTAGTATAATTTGAGGTCAGACAGTGTGATGCTGTGGCCTTGTATTTTTATCCCTCGGGATTGTTTAGACTATTAAAGGTTTTTAATAATTTCATATAAATCTGATCATTTTTGTTTTATTTCTTTAAAAAATGCTGATGGGATTTTGATGGTAATTGCACTAAATTTGTATATTGCTTTGAGTCATAAGGCCATTTTAATTATGTTGATTCTTCCAATCCATGAAAACAGAATATCTTTCCATTTCTTTATGTCTTCTTAAATTCATTTAGCAATGTTTTATAATTTTTAATGTTTTGTACTTCACAAGCTTTGATGAGGTAATTCCTAGGTATTTTAAACATTTTTTTTACAATTGCAAGAGAAATTGTTTCACCTTTTTTTCTGAAATTTCATTGTTAATATATAAAAATGCAATGGATTTTTGTACATTGATTTTGTATCCTGAAACTTTTTGTGTGTATGTGGAGTCTTTATGGTTTTTTATGTAAAGAATTGTATTATCTACAAAAAGTGACAATGTAAATTCTTCATCCCCAACGTGAATGCCTTTTAGTTTTTTCTCTTGCCTTATAATGCTAGCTAAGTCTTCCAATACTATATTGAATAAGAGTGGTGCAAGTAGTCATCTTTGTCTTGTTTCTGATCTTAGAGGAAAAGGTTTCGGTTTTTCAACACTAAGTACAACATAAGCTGAGGATTTGTCATATATGGCCTTCATTCTGTTGAGGTATTTTCCTTCTATACCCATTTTATTAAGTGTTGTAATCATAAATAGATGCTGAATTTTATAAAATGGTTTTTCTGCATCTATTGATATGAACAAATAATTTCTATTCTTTGTTTACATGGTGTATCACATTGATCAATTTGCATATGTTACACAATCTTTGTGCCCCTATTATGAAACCCACTTGATCATGTATGATCTTTTTAATGTATTGTTGTATTTGATTTTCTTTTATTTTCTTTAGCATCTTTGCATCTGTGTTCATGAGAAATATTTGTCTGTAGTTTGTGTGTGTGTTTGCAAGGGGTGTGTGGGAAGGTGTATGTGTATGTGTGTTATCCTTACCAGGTTTTGGTATCAGGGTAATGTTGGCTTTGTAAAATGAGTTAGAAAGTATTGTCTCTTCTTTAATGTTTTGGAAAAAATTGAGAAGAACAAGTATTAAATTATCTTTGAATGGTAGAATTCTCTAGTGAAGCCATTTGATTCTGGACTTTTACCTTTGGAGGGGCTTTTGATAATTGTTTCAATTACCTTACTGTTGATTAGTCTACTTAGATATTGTATTCTTTGTGATTCTGTGTAGGAAGGTTGTATAATTCTAAGAACTTGTCCATTTTTTTCCTAGGGTAATAAATTTGGTGGCATATAGTCTTTCATTGTACGACCTTTTCATTGTATAACCTTTTATATTTCTGTGGTATCTGTCATAACTTCTTCTCTTTCATTCCTGATTTTATTTGTCTTTTTATTTCTTAGTGAGTCTAGCCAATTTTATTGCTATTTCAAAAGAACAGCTCTGTGTTGCATTATTTTTTCTATTGCTTTTTGTTCTCAATTTCATTTGATTCTACTATAATTTGTATTATTTCTTTCCTTCTTCTGACTTTGGGCTTTATTTATTCTTCTTGTTCTAGTTCTTTAAGATGTAATATTAGGTTGTTTATTTAGGATTTTTCTTGTTCCTTGAGATCACCCTGTAACGATATGAACTTTTCTCTTATTACCACTTTTGCTGTATCCAAAAAGTTTTGATATGTTGTATTTTCATTCTCCTTTGTTTTTATGTATTTTTTGATTTTTTATTCTTCTATGATCCAATCATTCTTTAGTAGCATGCTTTTTAATCTCCACATATTTGTGGTTTTTCCTGCTTTTTGCAGTTCATCTCCAGTTTCAAAGCATTTGTGGTCAAAGAATATGCTTAGTATGATTTCAACCTTCTCGAATTTTTGAAACTAATTTTTGTCCCAACATATGGTCTATTCTTGAGAATGTTTTATGAACACTAGGGGAGAATGTAGAAGTAGCTCTTTTCGGATGAAAGGCTCTGTAAATGTTGATTATGTCAAATTGGTCTAAGGTGTCATTCAAGGCTGATTTTTTCTTGTTGATTTTCTATTTATCTGATCTATTTAGAGCTGTCTCTGGAGTATTTAAATCTCCTACTATAATTATGTTTTTTGTCACTTTCTCTCTTTCTTTCTTTTAGAGGTTGCTTTATATATTTTGGTACTCACTGATTTAGAGCATATATATTGATGTATTATGTCTCTTTGATGAATTGTCCCCCTTATCATTATGAATTGTTCATCACTGTCTCTCCTTACCTTTTTAATCTTGAAATGTGTTTCATCAGATATAAACAAGGCTACACCTGCTTTTTTCTGAATGCCATTTGCTTGGAGCAGTTTTCCATCCTTTCACTTTCAGTCTATATTTGTCTTTATAGCTGAGATGGGTCTCTTGAAGGCAGCATATGGTTGGGTTTGTTTTTTGATCAAATCTCTGCTACTTTGTGCATTTTAATTGGTGATTTTAGTCATTTACATTTAGGGTGATTATTGATATATGAGGTTTTATTGTAGCCATTTTATTTTTCTGTTATCTGGTAGTTTGGTGTCTCCATTTTTCTTTGTATTTATGTTTTAATTTGTTATTTTAGTTTGGTCGTATTCTATAATTCACCCCTCTGTTCCTCTTTCTTATGTTTTGTGTCTCAGTTCTGATTTGTGTGTGTGTGTGTGTGTGTGTGTGTGTCTGTCTGTCTGTCTGCCATTAAGTTTGTGTAAATGAAAGTTTGATATTTCTAGTAATCTTTTTTCTTTTGTTTGTCTTATCTCTATTCCACTTTGAAAATTCATATCTGTACTCCCACTCCTTTTCTGTTTTTGTTGTCTCAAATTATCTCAATTTATGCTGTGAATTTACTTCTGAGTTTCAGTAACTATTGTCTTCTCCTTTTAAAATGTTTTTACCTTTTTAATCATTAGGTAGTATTTAAGTATATAATACACTATTCTTAATAAGGATTACTCTTTCCTGTCTAGTCATCTTTTTTATAGTTTTGTATCTTTTTGTCTTTGTGTGTCAGGTGGAATAACTTCCTTCAGTATTGCCTGTAATGCAAGCCTTGTTGTGGAAAATTTCCTCAGCTTCTGTACATCTGGAAAGGTCTTTATTTCTCCTTCATATCTAAAGAACTTTGCTGGGTACATTATTCTTGCCTGATAATTTATTCTTCTTTAATAGTTTGAATTTAGTTTCCTAAATTCCTAGCTTGTAGAGTTTCTGTTAAAAATCCAATGAGTGTCTAATAGGATTTGCTTCATAGGTTACTGTCTTCTCTATTTGGCTGCCTTTAGAATTCTTTTTTGTCATTAATTTTTTTTTACAGTTTTAGTATAATATGCTTTGAAAAAGGCCTTTTGTGGTTGAGATTATTAGGTGTTCTGTTTGCTTTCTGAAATCAAGGACCCAGTTATTTCCATAGGTTTGGGAAGTTCTCATAAACTATTTGTTTGATAGGCTCTCTGTTTCCTTCTTTTTCTCTCCTTCTTCTAGTATACCCAGTATTCTTATATTGCTCTTTCTGATGGAGTCAGATATTTCTTGTAGAGTTCTTTCACATTTTTTACTCTCAAGTCTCTTTTCTTCCATCTGCATCATGTCCACATTTTTGTCTTTGATATCTGTACTCTTGAATTTTCTGTCATTTAAATAACATATTTTAATGTTTTTAAGTTTATTTTCTGGAGATTTTTAAATTTTCTTTCTGAACTGCCTTGTTACCTTGGTTGTTCATGGTATGTGATGGATTATTTCTCATCCTAGGCACCTATGGAAATGAACATATTAAGAGTGATGCCTCTTTCACAGGTTGATGATAAGAGAGTTCTCTTTTGGTTCTCAGTAGGTGGCCCTTGGGAGCACAAGCCTCCTGCATTGCCTGTATATGTGCTGGGCAGTAAAATATGCCCTTTATTCCCTGGGAGAAACTGGTGGTTTTCTCTTCTATGACCAGGTTGCCTTGGTCTTAGAACTCCACTCCTGTGGGAGAATGTTGTGTGCAATAGGATTCTAAGCCCCTGAAGTTCCAGCACTGCTGCAGCATACAGATGCAGTGTTGCATTGCCTGAAGTGTCTGCAATTCTGGAAGGGAGAGGGCCCAAGAAAGAAACAATGAATTCTGCCTACACTTCTGTCTGGGGGAAAGCTGCCTTTACAGCCATTTCCCTGAAGTCAGACAATTCAGTTATTCCTCATATGTCTCTGGTGACTTTCAAGCTGCTGCCCTAGTGCTGGTACTTGGAGCAAGTGAGTCTGTCAGTGAGTAAGTTTGTTTGCAGGCCCTTTAAGAGTAACCCAATTCTCAAGCAGCCCTTTGTCTCATTCAGTCACAATATCCACTTGTTTTCACAACTAAAAATTCTGAGGGCTTTCTTTCCAGGCACTGGAGCCCTGGGCTGGAGAGCACATTGTGTAGCTGTGACCCATCTCTCTTCAAAGGCAATCTACACAGGTGAGATATTCCATCCAATTTTTAACCACCACAGGCAGGCATGGGACCAGATTGATCCACATCTCTGTCCCTCCTACCAGTCTTCATATGGCTTCTTCTGTATGTCTTTAATTTTAGGACTTCTGTTCAACTAGAGTTCGGGTGATTCTCAGTATGGTTGTTTTGTAGTTTAGTTGTAATTTTGATATGGTCATGAGAGGAGGTAAATACAGTGTGTACCTACTTTTTTTTTGGAAATTTGTCTTTAAGTTTGAGGCAAGTTTCCTCTAACCAACATATAGATTTGTCTTATTTTGTTTTAATCCATTAAGCCACCCTATTACTTTTGATTGAATAATTTAGTTTATTTACATTTAAAGTAATTATTGAGAGGTATGCGCTCACTGCCATTTCGTTGTTTTCTGGCTGTTTTTGCAGTTCTTGTCTGTTTCTTTCTTATTCTCTTTCTCATCCCATTTGTTTTTCCTGTGTTTCTTTAATGTCATGTTTATAGTAATTTCTTGTTTTCTTCTGTGTGCTTATTATGAGTTTTTCTTTGTATGTTGTGAAGTTCACATACATTTTATATATGAAAGACTCTTCTAAGTTGATAACAACTTAAATTTAAACATATTCTAAAGCTTTACATTTAATCCCACATATTTTATATGTTTGATGACACATTCTATGTCTTATTTTTATGCATCCCTTAACCATCCCTTGTTGCATTTTAATTAATTTTACTACTTGTGTCTTTTATCATTCATAATTGCTTCGTGATTGATCTACTATTTTCATCATTTATTTATCTTTTCTAGTGTGTTTTTTTTGGTATGTTATTATT
Source organism: Macroglossus sobrinus (assembly GCA_004027375.1). Lineage (NCBI taxonomy): Eukaryota > Metazoa > Chordata > Mammalia > Chiroptera > Pteropodidae > Macroglossus > Macroglossus sobrinus. The sequence continues at coordinate 91,235 of PVKZ01002991.1, forward strand.
ATTATTATTAATTCTTATCTTCTTTTTTTTTTACCTTGCCAAAGTCCCTTTAACTTTTTTTGTTAGGTCAGTGTAGTGATGAGAAACTTCTTTAGCTTTTGCTTACCAGGGAATTTCTTAATCTCCTTTAATTCTGAATGATAACTGTGCCAGGGATAGAGTTATTGGTTGAATATTTTTAGCACTTTGAATAAGTCATGGTGTGTTGCTGCAGATTCATCCTTCTGAGATAAAGGGTATGAGACTTGGGTAGTTGGAAGAAAATGCAGGGAGCTGTAAGAAATTTTGACATAGTCCTTTATTCCAGCAAGGGCATAGCCCACCTTACAGGGGAGCAGTTATCCAGCAAGGGCATGGCACCCCTTACAAGATAGTGGCACCTTTTATACACCGGTTAAATAATAATGGCACACTGCCAAGTTAGAAGCCCATGCATGCGTACAGGGCAAATAGTTATAAAATTGGAGAAATGCTGAGTTTCCTTCCACTTAGAAGTTAACTACAGTGTTGGGAGGAGAAGACTTTTTATTTCTTTCTCTGCACACTCCACCCCTTCAAGGTTCATTCTGTACACCTATTGGAGGCTTGACATGTGATCACTGCAGGAGGCCAGAACTCTGTACCCATTTGCCACCACAACAATACAGGGAACAACAACATGCCACTAGGCAGGCTCCACCTTCTAAGAGAGCTAAGACCCAGTGCCGAGTAGACATTAGGCTTGTCCTTGTGGCCTCACAGGGCCGTGCAAACAACAACCTAGTGGCTCTGTCTACTGCCATAAGGGCACACAATAGTCCCTGAACTTTTAAAAATATTCTTATATAATCTATCCACCACATGTTAATGGAACCCTTCTCCTTGTTACTTTGACATGCTCCTGCTTCATGCAGCCAAGATGCAGCATATCCCAGCTGTATACCAGACACTTGGCACAGGGCATCTGTGACATCTTCCCACTTCAAGTGAAGGTTCTTTTGTTGTTTCACTGTCCACATAGTTTTAGTACTCACATGCTACAATCGTCTGTGGAACCAGTGCATCACATCAGAGGCAAGAGCCTTTTCTAGCCATCACACAGGTGAGAGGGTATCTGCCTCATCATTTCCTAGAGTTACCAAGGGGACATGACCTGTAACATGATAGACAGTTACATCCTATCTCCCATGGGTCTTGCCACATGGCTCATCCACACAGGGTTTATGGCACACTAGCCAGTTTGCCATTTCCACATAGGAACCACAATGTTAGGCCTTTAAACATTATCTGACTTTCAATACAAATAGTCAAGGAGCCATCTTCATAGGCTATAACCATCCACACAATCCATTGCTTAGACCAATGGCTTCTTTGTTCCACAGCTGTATTATACCAAATGTGGTCAGTAGCTAGTTGCACACCTATAGCCTACCCACTTGGCTTCCTGCCTGCTACTGGACCCATATGTGTACTATGGATCAGTAGGTATGGGTGACTTCCCTTCTTGATTGGGCCATACAACAGCTGTGCTAAGTGAGGCACAAACACTCTTTAGTACCCCCATAGGACCACACAACTCTGCAATTCTTTAACTGTGGATACATTTGTATCTTATCAATTATAGCATCAGGAAAAAATTCCATCTTACCCAACCAGACAACACCCAAGAATTTGACAGATAAGCCAAATCCCTGAATTTTGGTGCATTTACTGCCCAGCCACGTGTTTTCAGATGCTGCAAAAGTGCTGGTGCCACTTGTTTTAGATCTGCAAGGGAAGCAGAGGTTAACATGACATCATTAATATAATAAAACAATTCCACCATTGCCAGTCAGGTCTAGGTTGCCAAATCACAGGTTACCAACCCATGGCAAATTGTTAGGCTGTTTGAGTAGCCTTGGGGTAGCACCACGAGTCCATTGTCTTCCTTCCCATGTGTAGGCAAACTGACCTTGATTTTCAGGAGCCATATCTATGGAGAAAAAAGTATTAGCCAAATTCAAAACATAGTGATATGTTCCCAGCCTTGTAGTCAATTGATTCATTAGATCATGGTTGGATGGTTCTGCCGCATGCAGTGTGGGAGTCACTTTATTCAATTCCCGATAGTCCACAGTCATTCTCCGTGAGCCATCAGGCTTCTTCACTGGCCACACAGGGGAATTATATGGACTATGGGTGGGACACACAATCTGAGCTTTCTCCAATTCCTGAGTCATAGCCCTGATTTCATCATGTCCACCAGGCAAGCGATATTGCTTAACATTGAGAATGTGCCTTGGTTCTGGCACTTTTTGTGGTGGGTAGTAAGTATGTCCCCATACTATAGTCTTTACCACCTGGACTCACAGACAGAATTCACCAGCAGAGGTCTACAGATTGAGCCCTTGCAACACATTCACCCCTAGGATATACTTTGGTACCGGAGAAACATGCACTTTATATAGATGTGGGGGCAAATGTCCTTTTCCAAGAGGCAAAGTCACAGCTTTGGCCTTAATAGTCTTTCCCTCCTACCTGTTTATATAAGCAGCTGGTCCAAGGAATATGTCTGGATTTTCATATAAAAGACTGCAGTAAGCACTGGTATCCACCAGTGCAAGGGCTCTTTGCACATTGTTTTGGGACCAAAGGATTGCCAATTCCACATGCGGCCTCTGGTCCCCACATATCTCCTCCAAACAGGCATCTTGGCCTTTTCCTTACTTATATTGTGTTAACAGAGAGTCCAGGGGTTTCAAAAAGTCCTTCAAGGCCACAGGCCTAGCTCTTTCAGTGGGAGGTTTCTGCATACACCTGATTGCTGCTCAGGTTTCAACTGCCACCACAGTTATAGCAATACTGTATTAGGCTGGTGGTCTATCTTGTCTTGATCAATTCCTGCAGCTAGCAAATCAGTCCACATTTGTGTTTGGGTCACCTGAACTAGACCCATACCAGGGTCTTTCTTTTTCTTGCCCCTCTGGGATGTGGGGATTACTGCATGGACACTGCTGCCCCCACCTTCACAGCATCTTCCCTTGATATTCCCAGAGCAGCCATTGCTGTAGTCATTTCATGTATATGTTTCCCCACACAGGGAGCCATGATAGCAATCAACAAGCTAAAAGCAGTAGAGGGGGCAGTCCCTAACACTAGGTCCTACATACCAGTCGTAAACTATTCATTACCCAGTCCCTGTATATCCAAATTAAATATAGCTTGTTGCATGCCCAGTTCATGAATAATCTACACTAATTCAGTATATGTTTGCCATTTACTCACATGCTCTGGGAGTTCTCCGGTTTCATTCCAAACTGTCCATATAGCAGCAGAAAGCTATTCCACTAGGGTATGATTCCACTGACTCTGAGGGTGATTCCGAGGGTGAACTTCTTTGGACCTCAGCTTCCTGGTGTTACACACTTGTGTCCAAGGCATCTGCCTTTTGCCAAGGCTTCTGTACCTGCACAATCTCTGTGAGATGTTCATCCACATTCTGCTTCAAAGCTATTTAAAGCACCCAGCCCACTGAGCCAGTCATAGCTCAAGCTTTTTCCAGCAACTGCTCCTCCAAGGAGCAGAGTGCCTTCTCAATACATATCGGGACCCATCAACTTCTTCTCATGGGTCAGGTGGGGTCCAAGTCATCAATACAGCCACCACTAGATACCACATTCTCTGTGGGGGCCACATGTCCCTCCCATCTTCCAGCAAGGCAGATGGCTTCCTTACCTGGGAATTCTGCCATGACTACACCAAGTGTGTTGTTGCAGATTCATGATTCTGAGATAAGGGGTATGAGACTAAGATAGTTAGAAGAAAATGCAGGGAGCCATAGGCTACTGCAGCATAGCTCTTTATTCCAGCAAGGGTACAGCTCGCCTCACAGGACGGCAGTTCTCTAGCAAGGGCATGGCACATCTTCACATGACAGTAGCACCTTTTATAAAATGGTTAAACAATAGTGGCACACTGACAAGTTAGAAGCCTGTGTATACATACAGAACACATAGTTACATAAGGAAAAAAGTGCTGAGTTATCTTTCACTCATAAGTTAGCTACGAGTGTGAGAGGGAGGCTTTATATGGTTATTTTTCTTTCTCCACACACATGCCATTCCTTTCTGACCTGTAAAGCTTCTCATGAAAAAAAAAAAAAAACATTGGTGGCATTATTGAGTTTCCTTTGTATAAAATAAGTTGTTTTTCTCTTATTGGTTTTAAAGCTTATATTTTTATCCTTAACTATTATCATTTTAATTATAATGTTTCTCAGTGTTTCTCTTTGGGTTCATATTCTTTGGTACTCTCAGGGCTTGCTGGAACTGAATATTTGTTTCTTTCTTAGATTAAGGAAGTTTTCAATCATTACTTGCTTAAACATTTTTTTCTGGCTTTTTTTTTTTTTGCCCTCTGTCCTCTTTTTCTAGAACCTCTATAATGTAAACGTTCTTTCACTTGATGTTGTTTTTAAAAGTTTTTAAAAATTTTTTCTCAGTTAAATTTGGAAGTTTTCTGTTGCTTTGTTTCATCTATTCAGCTGTTGAACCCCTCTAGTTTATTTTGTAGTTCAGTTTTGTATTCTACACCTCTGTGACTTCTATTTTGTACTGTCTTATATTTACTCTTTGTCGAAGTTATCACTGTGTTCATCCATTGTTTTCCTGAGATTGGTGACTATCATTGTGAGCATTATTTTGAACACTTTATTAGGTAGGAGATTTTTTTCTTTAATTTTATTTTATTAGTTTTAAGTATATAGTACATTTGTTAGACATTTATATAGTTTGTAAAATGATTCCCCTAATTGCTCTTTATATCCTTTGGCTCTCTACCTAGCCAATACATTAATGTTAACTGCATTCCCTATGCCATGCTCCCCATCCCTGTAACCATCTATCGACTACTAATTTGTACTTTTTTAACCTTTCACCCATTCTCATAACACCCCAACACCACTCCCCTCGGTCCACCACCAGATTGCCTACTATTTGTGAGTCTGTTTTTGATTAGTTTCTTCTTTTCGTTCCTTAGATTCCACATATAAGTGAAATCATATGGTATTTCTCTTTTTTGTCTGACTTATTTCACTCAGCATAATAACCTCTAGGTTCATCCATGTAGTTGCAAATGGTAGGATTTCACTTTTTAATGGCTGAATAATATTCCATTATATATATGAATCATAATTATTATCCAATAGTCCATCAAGAGGCATTTAGATTACTTCCCTATCTTGACTATTATAAATTGTGTTGCCATGAATATTGAAGAGCATAGATCTTTACGAATTATTGTTTTGGTTTTCTTTGGATAAATACCCAGAAGTGCAATTACTGGGTCATAAAGTATATCTATTTTTAATTTTTTGAAAAATCTCCAGACTATTTTCCATAGAGGCTATAACCAATTTGCAATCTCACCAACAATGTATGAGGGTTCCCCTTTCTCTGCATTTTTGCCAACACCTGTTTTTTGATTAGTTGATTATAATCATTCTGACAGATATGAGGTGATATCTCATTGTGGTTTTAATTTGCATTTCTCTAATGATTAGTGACCTTGAGCATCTTTTCATATGTCTATTGGTCATCTATATTTTCTCTTTGAAGTAGTATCTGTTCAAGTCTTCTGCCGATTTTTAATTGGATATTTGTTGTTGTTGTTGAATTGTATGAGTTCTTTATACATTTTGTTATTTACCTTTTATCCAATTCATCATTAATGAATATTTTCTTCCAATCACTTGTTTGTCATTTTGTTTCTTGATGGTTTCCTCTGCTGTATAAAATCTTTTTTAGTTTGATGTAGTCCCAATTGTTTATTTTTTCTTTTGTTTACCTTGCCTGGGGAGATGTATCAAAAAGAAATTATTGTTATTATATCAGATAGTTTACTGCCTATGTTTTGTTCTAGAAGTTTTATGGTTTCAGGTCTTACACTAAAGTCTTTAATCCATTTTGAGTCTATTCTGTATATGGTGTAAGAAGGTGACCCACTTTTATTTTTTGCATATATCTGTCCAATTTTCCCAACACCAGTTATTGAAGAGACTATCTTTACCCCATTGTAAATTCTTACCTCCTTTGTCATCTATTAAGTGAGCATATAGCTATGGATTTATTTCTGGGCTCTCTATTCTGTTCCATTGATCAATGTATTGTTTTTATGCCAGTACAATGCTGTTTTGATTACTGTAGCCTTGTAGTATAATTTGATATTAGGTAGTGTGATATCTCCAACATTTTTCTCTTTCTCAAGATTTCCATAGCTATTTGGGGTCTTTTATGGTTCCATATTAATTTTAGGATTATTTGTTTTAGCTCTCTGAAAATCGCCATTGGTATTTTTATAGGAATTACCTTAAATTTATAGATTGCTTTGGGTAGTATTGTCATTTTAATGATGTTGATTCTTCCTACCCATGAGCATGGCATATGCTTCCATTTATTTGCATCTTCTTCAGTTTCTTTTTCAATGACAGAATTTTGTGAGAACAGATCTTTTATTTCCTTGGTTAATTTTATTCCCAGGCATTTTATTGTTTTCAATGCAATTATAAATGAGATTGTTTTCTTAATTTTTCTTTCTGAAAGTTCAAAATTGGTGTATAAAAATGCCATTTAGCTCTGGATATTAATTTTGTATCCTGTTACTTTATTCAATTCATTAATCAGTTCTAACAGTTTTTTTGGTAGAATCTTTAGGGTTCTCTCTATATAGTATCATGTCATCAGAAAATAGAGTTTTACTTCTCCCTTTCCAATTCAGATGACTTTTACTTCTCTCTCTTGTCTTATTACTTTGGCTAAGACTCCCAATACAATGTTGAAGAGGAGTGGTGAAAGTGGGCATCCTTGTCTTGTTCCTGGTCTTAAGGAAAATACTTTTTGCCTTTCTCCATTGAGTATGAAGTTAGCTGTAGATTGTTATATATGGCATTTATTATGTTGAGGTATGTTCCTTCTATTCCCACTTTGCTGAAAGTTTTTATCATAAATAGATGCTGGATTTTGTCTAATGCTTTCTCTGCATCTATTGACATGATCATATGGATTTATCTTTTGATTTGTCAATGTAGTGTATCATATTAATTGATTTGTGAATATTATACCACTCTTGCATCCCAGGAATAAATTCAATTTGGTCATGGTATATGATATTTTTAACGTATTGCTAAATTTGATTTGCTAATAAATTTGGTGAGGATTGTGCAACAATGTTTATAAGAGATATCAGCCTATAGGTTTCTTTTTTTGTAATGTCTTTGGTTTTGAAATCAAGGTAATGATGGCCTCATAAAAAGAGTTAGGGAGCCTTCTTCCTTCTTGAATTCTTTGGAAAAATTTGAGAAATATAGGTGTTAATTCATTTATGAATGTTTGATAAAATTTTTCAGCTATGAAGCCATCTGGTCCAGTACTTTTGTGTTTTTTTTCAGAGGTTTTTGATTACTGTTTCTATTTCATTGGTGGTAATCAGTTGGTCCAGATTTTCTGTTTCTTCTTGACTCAGTCTTAGGAGACTGTTTAATTCTAAGAATGTATCCATTTCTTCCAAATTCTCCAGTTTGTGGGTATATAGTCAGCTCACAGTATTTTATTATGATCCCTTATGTTTTTCTGGTGCCTGTAGTTGCTTCTTCTCTTTCATTTCTGATTTTATTCATTTGGTTTCTCTCTCTTTTTTCTTGATGAGTCTGGTTGACAGCTTATCAATTTTGCTAATCCTTTCAAAGAGCCAGCTCTTTGTTTCATTAATCTTTTTTAATTTTTAAAAATATTTTGTATTTTTTCTAGACTATTTTGTTTATTTCCACTTTGATCTTTATTGTTTCCTTTGTTCTACTCACTTTGGGCTTTGTTTGCTGTTCCTTCTTCTAGTTAAGTATAAGGTATGATTGTTTATTTGAGCTTTTTCTTGTTTCTTGAGTTAGACTTGTATTGCTATGAATTTCCCTCTTAAGACAGCTTTCACTGTGTAGCACAGATTTTGAGTCATTGCTTTTTCATTTTCATTTGTCTCTAGATATTATTTGATTTATTTCTTTGATCTCACTAATAACCCATGCAATGCTTAGTAGCATGTTATTTATCTTCCGTGTGTTTGTGTATCTTCCAAGATTTTCTTGAATTTGATTTCCAATTTCATACCACTGTGATTGAAGAAGATGATGGATATGATTTCAATCTTCTTAAATTAATTGAGATGTGCTTTTTTTGTTCTAATGTGTATTCTATCCTGGAAAATGTTCTATGTGCACTTGAGAAGAATGTATATTTTGATGCATTGGGGTAAAATGCTCTGAAAATATCTACTGAATCTATCTGGTCTAGTGTGTCTTTTAGGCCCATTGTTTCTTTGTTGACTTTTTACTCCTGGAAAATATATCCATTGGTACCAATGGGGAGTTATAAGTCTCCTACTATGAGGGTATTACTGTTGATCTATCCTTTCATGTCAGCCAATAATTGCTTTATGTGTGTAGGTGCTCCTATGTTTGGTGCATATATGTTTACTAGGATTATGTCCTCTTGATTTCTCAATCCTTTTATCATTATGTAATGACGTTCTTTGTCTCATATTCTTTTCTTTAAAGCCTATTTTATCTGACATTAGTATCTCTACCTTGTTTTTTTTTTCTTTTTCACTTCTGTAAAATATCTTTTTCCATTCATTTACTTTTAGTTTCTGAGTGTCATTTCATTCAAAGTGGGTTTCTTGTAGACACCATATGCATAGGTCTTGTTTTCTTATCCGTTTGACTACCTTATGTCTTTTGAATGGAACATTTAATCCATTCACATTTAAAGTGATTATTAATAGGTACATAGTTATTGTCATTTTATTATTCATATATGTTTTCTCTATTTTCCTTTTTAACTCTTCTCTTTTTACACTGTTTCTTTAACATTTCTTGTAATATTGACTTGTAGGTGATGATACCTTAAGCTTTTCCCTGTCCAAGAAGCTCTTTATCTCACCTTCCATTTTAATTGAGTCTTGCTGGGTGGAATATGTGTGGTTGTAGATTCTAGTTTTTCAAAACTTTGAATCTTTTTTTGCCAGTTTCCATTGAAAAATCAGCAGACATTTTTATGGGGATACACTTGTAAATAACTAGCTGGCTTTTTCTTAAAGATTCATTCTTTGTCTTTGACCTTTGGCATTTTAATTATGATGTGTCTTGGTTTGGGTGTGTTTGAATTCCTCTTATTTGGGACTCTTTGTGCTTCCTAAACTTGCATGTCTAATTGCTTTTCCAGGTTGGAGAAAATTTCTATCATTATTTCTTAAAACAGATTCTCAATCCCTTGCTCTCTTTTCTCCTTCAGTTATTTCTGTGACCCAGATATTGTTAGGCTACATGTTTTCCCAGATGTCTCTTAAACTATCCTCATTTAATTTTTATTTCTTTTTGATGTTCTGATATGGTGTATTCTGCTACTTTGTCTTCCAGTTTTCTAATTCAATCTGCTTCATCCAGTCTACTGTTGAATTTTTCTAGTGTATTCTTTATTGCAGTTATTGTAGTCTTCATTTCTGTTTTATTCTCTTTTTTTTTGGCTTCTATGTTCTTTTTATAGCTTACTATCTCTCTGTTGAGGTTTTCATTGTGTTCATCCATTCTCCCCCTAAGTTCATTGAGCATCCTTATAACCATTATTTTGAACTCAGTTTCTGGATGGTTTCTTGCCTCCATTTTATTTAACTTATTTTGTGGAGTTTTATCTGGTTTTTCATTTGTAGCATGTTTATTTTTCCCCCATTTTATTAGCCTCTCTGTTTTTGTTTCTATGTGTTATGAATATTTATTTTCTCTCAGTCTTGGCCAGATGGCCTCGTGTGGGAGGTGTTCTGTATGGCCCAGTGGCATACTCTCCCTGATTTCCTGTGCTGTGGGCTCTGGACATGAACATTGCATGGATTATGTGTGATCTCCTGTTGTAGCTAAGACTTTATTGGTGTTAGTACATCAGTGGATTGGTTAATGCTCAGGCTGACTAACTGTGGGAATTGGCTATGCCCACAGGGTAAGAGTTGCTGTGTTGGCGCTTACCACATTGAGTTGGATTAGCCCTAGCAGGCTTGTGTACTTGTTGCAACCACCTTTCGTGTGTATTGCTTATTGGACTAGTCAAGATTTGTTTGTTGTGGTCTAATGCCAGCCACTGAATGCATTGGTTTTCTGGCTCCTTGGGAGGGGCTCCCCATTAATCCAAGATTTGCTGCTGCCTTTGATTGCTCATGGCTACTCGGTGGGAGCTACAAGGCTATCTGTAAATGGCTGTTGCCTATGCTGGATCTATGGGTAAGTGGAAAAGACAACGCTGCAGCAGCAATCTGATTACCTCTTGTTCCTTACCTAGGGTAGTTTAACAGAGGGGCCAGAGCTCCTCAGGACTAACACTGCTGGTCAGTATGTCTCTGAAACTGGAAGAGCCTCTGGGAACCATACATGTTGGATAGTGCAGGGACCCCAGGAGTCTCCTAGGTCTAAATTTCTCCCTGCCACTGCAGTGTCAGTTTACATACCAGTGCTGTTTCTGTGGCTCCCGATATAAGTTTCCAATCATAGCAAGGTCAGTTGCTGCCCACCTCAGGCCTACAAATATCCCAGCTCTGTTTAAGAATTACTGATACACGTGGGTGTTAGTTTGTATCCTGCTACCAAGTGCTTCTTTGGAGGAATGGGCTTTTCATGGGCTGCATGAACTGATTGCTGTTGTTTGCTGTTGAATTTGTGATCTAAGAAAAAAACACAGAATGGGATTGGGTTGTCTGGGAATGGGCTTGCCACAAGTAATTTGTGGGTTAAATAGGACATCATCTCATTGAGGAATGGTGCTGTCGGACCTATACTGCACCAGATTTGCTGCCAGCTCTGAGACTGCAAACTCCTCCCAAAGTTGGATATCACTGTGAAACCTACTGTCATCTGTGATGGGCCCACAAAAACCCTGAAATTTGCCCAAGTGATACTGTATCTCATGCTTGTGGCAGCGATCTTCCAGTCACTGTGTTCCTTGAACTTTGCTCACTTTGGCGGCTGAGATCTGTTGACTGCAGAATAGGTCATTCCAGGGCAAGGACAGTTGCCTATCAATGTGTGGCACACACTTTGTGTATTGGATGGAGCAGGAGCTCCGGGAGTCAAAAGCTGTCAAGCCAATAGACTGTTTTCTGCAATTTCTGTGTCTGCATGTTCCCGCAGTAGTCACAGATCAGAGGGAGACAAGCTTCTGTCTGAGGTGGTCCCACATACCCCTGTAATTCTCCCAAGAGATATTGCAGCTCATACAGGCAGCAGTGGTCTTCCCACAACTGTTTTCCCCAAAATATTCTCACTGAGCTAGCCAAGGTCTGTTGCTATTGCAGACTGTGCAATTCCAGAGAAAAGTAGGGCATGAGAGGCTGCCTGTCAATGGGCAGCAGGCACTTTGTGGCTTGGGTGAAGCAGGATCTCAGGGAGACAAGCACCATCAGGCCAATACAGCCTCATTTTTGCTGCAACTTCTGTACCTGGAGTTCCCATTGTAGTCTCAGATCACAGTGAGACCAGCTGCCAACTGGTGCGGTCCCACAAACCTTCACACTCCCAGGACATAATACTGCAACTCTTGTAGGCAGCAGAAGTCTGCCTGCAACTGACTTCCCTGCAGTTCACACCCTGTGATAGCCAAAGTTTGTTGCCTGTGTGGATTGAGAGACTGAGAGGATGGGCAGGGAGGTGGTAATTGACTCTTAATTGGCTACTTAGGGCATTTTGTGGGTTGGGTAGGGTGGCCATCAGGTCAATGACCATCTGACAATGGCCATCAGATCAATACAGCCTCAGTCTTGCTGCAACTTTGGTAATTGTTGGCAAGTTCCCACAAATATCCCAGATCACAGCAAGACCAATTGCTGTCTGAGGCTGGCCCACAGATGCTCAAGTTTCTCCTAAGTTCATGTTGGCAGTTGTGATCTGCCTGAAACTGTCCCCAAAATGCCCGTTCACAGAACTGACTGCCAGCTGGGATGTTTGGCTCTAAAAGGGTTCAGGGTGTTGTAGCCATCCAGCAACAATAGACTTTGGCAATCTTCAGGTTGGGTTGAGGTAGGATGATTGCCTCAGGCTAGCGCTTACTAAAGGCCCTGTGAGAGGTGTCTGCATAGACAAGCTGATACAGTCTGCAGATTGCTCAGTTGTGGTGCCGACTAAGGCACAATGGTGGCTGCCCATTCAGCCCTCCTTCTGATGTCAGGTACTGTAGTCTTTCCCGGTATGAATCTTGCATGAGCCCCTGACCCACCCACCAGTGTCTTAGGTGAGTGTCAGCGGGTGAGAGAGCCTGTGCATGGACCCTTCAAAGGGGCACCTATAGTTTCAGTCTTCTTCAGTCTCACCCAGACAGCCAGAATCCCCTCTGAGCTGGGAAGCCCACAAATGAAGCCAGGACCCCTCTCTCCTTCAGGGGAGCCTCTGTTGCATCACTCTCTTTCCTAGTGTTCCTTCACCACCCATGGGTACAGGTCCAGCCCGATTTGCAATTTTGCTCCTCCTACCAGCTTCAATGAGGCTCCTTCATTATATTATCAGATGTAGGTGTTATGATCAGCTGGACTTCAGGCGATTCTCCACATTAATTATTTTATAATTTGGTTGTAATTTCAATGAAGACCTGGGAGGAGGTGAACCCTGCTTTTACCTAGTTCATCATCTTCCCACATATCTGGATATATTATTCTTGGCTGATAATTTCTTTCTTTCAATATTTTGAATATTTGGTTACATTCCCTTCTTGTTTGTAAAATTTGTGCCAAGAACTCTGATGATAGTCTAATGGGTTTTCCTATATATGGTACTGTCATCATTTCCTTGGCTGCTTTGAAATTTCTTTCTTTGTCATTAATTTTTGACCATTTTAATATGTGTCTTGGAGAAGGCCTTTTGAGTTGAGATAATTGGGTGTTCTATTTGCTTCTTGGATTCGAAGATCCAGTTCTTTCCATAGATTTGGAAAATTTTCATAGACTTTGTTTGAATATGCTACCTATTTCCTTCTCCCTCTCTTCTCCTTCTTGTATACTCATTTTTATGTTGCTTTTTTTCTGATGGTGTCAGATAATTTTTGTAGAGTTTTTTTCTTCTTCTTTTTTTTTATTCTTAAGTCTTTCTCTTCTACTTTCTGTGTTATTTCCAGATCTCTGTCTTCAGATTCACCAATTCTTTCCTCTATCTTGTCAGCTCTATTTCCTAAGCTTGCTATTTCATTCTTCATCTCTTTTAATTCATTCTTCATCATTAGAAGCTCTATTTGGTTCTATTGCAGGGTTTCTATCTCCTTGCTAAAAAACTCATTTTGTTCATTTATTTTGTTTCTTATTTCTTGGAATTGTCAGTCAGAATTTTCTTGCAACTCACTGAGTTTTTTCAGAAGTGCAATCCTGAATTCTCAGTCATTTAAATCACATATTTCTATATATCTTTAAGTTTGTTTTCCGAAGATTTTTTTACTTTCTTTCTGAGTTACCTTGTCACTTTGGTTGTTCATGGCATTTGATTGACTATTTCTCCACCTCAGCATTAATGGGAGTGTACACTCCTTCTTTTTTTTTCTTTCAAAAGAAAATTTATTATGTAGGTATCTCTCATTAGCAGGTTGATATAAAGGAGTTTTTCTTTTGACTTTCAGTATGTGGTGTCCAATCCTCTTGGGTTTCTGTTTTGAAGGTTTCTCTCTGGCAGGCTGTATACTTTCCCTGCAATTGGTCAGCTCAGTCTCAGGGCTCTTCCCCTGTGAAAAAGTGTAAAGGATGATGCCGATGCTATGTTCTGCTGCTTCTTTCCAACTCAGCCTGACTGGATGGGGTTGCAGTTAATTGGAAGAGGCCTGGGAGTGTATGTCTGCTTCTTTCTAATAGTGTTTTCCTCAGGTTTTAGCTATCCTGCTTCAATATCATAGCACCTGACTCTGGTACTATCTGTAGTATATGTTTCACTATTGGTAGTGTCAATTCTGCTTGGGCTCGATGATGCCAGCTCTGAGAGTATATGAGGAGGTGGGGGCACATTCTTAGTTGGTAGGGGGTTATGGCCAGGCTCTGTGACTCAGCATCCTGCTTGGCAACTGCATCTACTAAGACATAGCTGTTGTTCCTTCACATTCAGTCCCCACTCTGCTCTCTGTTCTAATTCCTGGGCTTCACTGAGTGGAACACTGATTACTCAGGCAGCATCTGCATCTGCTAAAATACAGCTGTCATTTCTCCACATTCTGTTCCCTCACTGCTCTTTGTCCTGATCCCTGGGCTTCACTGAGTGGAACACTAATCACTCAGGCAGCAGTTTTAGGAACCAGCCACAAAATCTCCCCTCCCCTCTTTCTCCAGGCAGTTTTGACTGCATATGGCAGTTATTTTGTTTCTCCCAATCTACACCCCTAGACTCACACGATTCTGACCTTCCAATGCTCTGATATGCATATCTCTCAGATGTGCTGTGTGCAGGTTGGATTTTATTTTTTGAGTTGTAGATGTTCAGCTTGTTGTTATTTAGAGGAAAGAGTTCTGAGGAGATCCTTTACACCATACTTCTGATATGACTCTTGCACTGATTTAGAACAGTTTTTTAAAAGTAACTAGTAAAAGCAAAGAATCAAATCCATCCAAAATATTGTGCAATAATTATTTTCTTTTTACATATTTATTTGCAACAGGCAACAAGCAAAAAGGCTTATGCACAAAAGCTGTGATTGTAGCACCAATTCAGCTAAAGTCTGGAATGACTAAAATTGTTTTCAAAGCTCAGAGGACTCTTAATGTTTTCAATGTTTAGACATTGCTGAGGTTCACAAACTCTGTCACATATCTATAATAGAAACTTCACACACAAACATAATAACAAACACAAGAAATATTTGGAGATACAGGGACTTACCACCTCATACCATTTTCTTCTTACCTGGAATTACAGAAATAGTTTTCAAAGCTCCCAATAGTTTGAAAGTTTGAAGAGCTTAAATATTGCCTAGGTTTACAAATTCTGTTACATACTTGCAGAATTAAATCAGAGTTATTCAGAATTCAGAGAAATCTAGGTCTCCATTGGTCTTTTATCAAGATCTTTTCAACTTCAATGTCCATGCCATCAGATACCTTAACTAAGAGAAAAATGGCACCCAGGTCCAAATGGCTTCATCAATGAATTCTACTCAACATTCAAAAAAGATTTAATACCTATTCTCCTCAAACTCTTCCAAAAAAATCAAAGAGGAGGCAATACTTCCTACTCCTTTTATGAGGCCAATCCTACCCTGAAACCAAAATCTAGTAAAGTAAACACAAAGAAAAAAAAACTACAGACCAATATCTCTCATGAACACAGATGAAAAATTCCTAAATAAGATAGTAGTGAAAAGAATACAGCAACATATTAAAAAGATTATACACCATGATCAAGTGGGCTTCATCCCAGAGGCCTGAACAGGGATGGTTCAACATACACAAATCGATTAATGGGATACACCACATAAACAAATTAAAAAGTAAGAATCATATGATTATATCAATAAATGCAGAAAAAGCCTTTGAAAGGATACAGCATCTATTTATGATCAAAACACTTAATAAAATCAGTATAGAAGGAAAATATCTTAACATAATAAAGGCCGTCTATGACAAGCCGTCTGCCACTATTATACTGAATGGTGAAAAATTAAAAACATTCTCTCTAAGATCAGGAACAAGGAAAAGCTGTCCACTATCACCACTGTTATTCAATATAATATTGGAAGTCCTAATGAATACAATCAGACAAGAGAAGGATTTAAAAGGCATCTGAATAGTAAAAGCAGAAGTCAAATTGTCACTATTTGGATATGACATTTCTCTATACAGCAAACCCTAAAAATTCTACAAGAACACTATTAGAAACTATAAGCAAATACAATAAAGTTTCTGAATACAAAATCAATATTCAAAAATCTATAGCATCCCTATACTCTAATAATGAAGTGTCAAAAAAGAAATGGAAAAAATAATTTCTTTGTAATTGCAACAAAAAGAATAAAATACCTAGGAATAAATCTAAG
Organism: Macroglossus sobrinus; assembly: GCA_004027375.1. Lineage (NCBI taxonomy): Eukaryota > Metazoa > Chordata > Mammalia > Chiroptera > Pteropodidae > Macroglossus > Macroglossus sobrinus. The sequence continues at coordinate 107,272 of PVKZ01002991.1, forward strand.
AAAACTTGCGAAGGGCCTCTATAATAAAAACTATATGACCCTATTAAAAGAAATTGAAGGACATACAAAGCAATTAATAGATATTCTGTGTTCTTGGATTGGAAGAATCAACATAGTTAAAATGACCCTATTACCTAAAGCATTATACAGATTTAATGCTATCCCTATCATAATACCATAGGCATTTTTAAAGTAAAAACAAAAACAAAAGCAAAAAAACAAAACACAAAAAATCATCAGATTTGTATGGAAGCCCAAAAGACCCCAAATTTCCAAAGCTATCCTGAATGAAAAAAAAAAAAATGAGGCTGAAGATATTACTCTGTGTGACTTCAAATTATACTACAAAGTGACAGTAATCAAAATGGCATGGTATTAGCAAAAAAAAGAAATAGACACAACAAACCAGTGGAACACAATCGACAGTCCAGAAGTAAACCCATATATCTATGTGCAAATAATTTTGACAAAAATCCAAAGACAAACAGTGGAGAAAGGAAATCATCTCCAATAAACGGTGCTAGCAAAATTGGAAAGCCACCTGTAAAAGAATGAAACTAGACTGTTTTCAATCACCACACACCAAAGCTAACTCAAAATGTTAAGAACTAAATATAAGACCTAAAATAATAAAATATATAGAAGAAATATAGGAATGAAACTCAAGGAACTTGGACTCAAAAGAAATTTTTATCAATATGACATCAAGGACCTTAGACTTAAAGAATTTTTAATGAATGTTACCTAAAAAGAAAAATATGTAAATGCAAAAAAATTAATGGGATGACATCAAAATACAAAGCTTCTACTCAGCAAAAGAAATCAACTAGGTAAGCAGACAAACATCTGAATGGAAAAATATATTTGACTCTGATAAGGATCTAATACCTAAAATATACAAAGAACTCATACAACTCAATAACAGCAATAACAACAAACTACTACTACTACTACTACTACTACTACTACTACTACTACTACAACTACAACAAAAACAAAAGATCCAATCAAAGAATGAGCAGAGGACCTGAACAAACACTTCTCCCTAGAGGACATAGAAATGGCCAAAGATGCTCAACATCACTAGCTTTTGGGGAAGTGCATATCAAAACCACAATGAGGTACCATCTCACACGTGTTAGAATTGCTATAATCAACAGTAAAAAGTAATAATAAATGTTGGAGAGAATGCAGAGAAAAAGGAACCCTCATACACTGCTGGTGAGACAGCAAATTGGGACAACCACTATGGAAAACAGTATGGAGGTTCCTCAAAAGCTAAGAATTGATCTTCCATGTGATTCAGCAATCCCTCTACTGGGTATTTACCCCAAAGACTTGAAACCCCATATTTAAAAAGATATTTTCACACCAATGTTCATAGCAGCATTATTCACAGTAGACAGGTTATGGAAGCAACTGAAGTGTCCTATGATAGATGAATGGTTAAAGAAGCTGTGGTACATGTATACAATGGAATATTACTCAGCCATAAAAAGAGCTGAAATACTGCCATTTGTGATAACATGGGTGGACCTTGAGGTAATCATGCTAAGCAAAATAAGCCCAACAAAAAAAAATTGAAAATCACATGATATCACTTATATGTGGGATATAAACCAAAATCAACAAATGAACAGGACTAACAAAGAGACTTATGGACATGGTGTATAGACCAGTGGTTACCAGAAAGCAGAGGTAGGGGAAGATGGGAAGGCAAATGGTGTAAAGGAGTCAAATATGTGGTGACTGATAATCTAACTGAGGGAGGTGAATATACAGTTGTGTGTGTGTATTTACAGATAAAACTTATTGGACTTTGTTAACCAATATCACCATAAAAATTAATTATAATTAATTAATTAATTAATTAGTTTTTTGAAAATATAAAAGAAAACAAAATTATCTGTTTCTAGAAAAAAAAGATAGAGGGAGAATCTATTTGAAAAGATCATGACAGAAAACTTACCTAATCTGACAAAGGAATTACACATACAAGTTCAGGAAGCAAAAACAATTCCAAAAAAGAGGAATTCAAACAAACTTACACCAAGACACATCATAATTATAATGCCAAAGGTCAAAGACAAAGTGAGAGTCTTAAAAGCAGGAAGAGAAAAGAAACTAGTCACTTACAAGGGTACTCTCAGAAGAATATCTGCTGACTTTTCAATAAAAACTTTGAGGCCAGAAAAGAATGACAAGAAACATGCAAAGTTAAGAAAAACAAGAATCTACAACTGTGACTACTCTACCCGGCAAGACTTTTGATTAAAATGGAAGGTGAGATAAAGAGCTTCCCAGACAAGAAAAAGTTTAAGGAATTCATCACCAACAAGGCAGCATTATGAAAAATGTTAAAGGGTCTTTTGTAAAAAAAGAGGATGAAAAAGAAAATAGAAATAACAAATGTGAATAATAAAATGGGAATGACTATGTACCTATCAGTAATCATTTTTAATTTAAACATATTAAATGCCCCAATCAAACAACATAGGGTAATTGAATGAATAAGAAAACAAGACACATGCATATGCTGTCTACAAGAAACCCATTTCTTATCAAACGACACTCACAGACTGAAAGTAAAGAAATGGAAAAAAGATATTTCACACAAATGAAAATAAAACAAAAAAGCTGGAGTAGCAATACTTATATCAGATAACACAGACTTCAAAGCAAAGGCTATAATAGGAGACCAAAAAGGGCATTATATAATAATAAAAGGATCGATAAATCAAAAGGATATAACCCTAGTAAACTTATACACACTCAACACAGAAGCACCTACATACATAAAGTAATTATTGACTGACATAAAAGGAGAGATCAATAGTAATACACTCATAATAGGAGACTTTAACACCCTATTGACATCAATGGACAGATCTTCCAGGCAAAGAATCAACAAGGAAACAATAGGCATAAAAGATACACCAGAACAGATGGACTTAATAGATGCTATTAGAGCATTTTACCCCAAAATATACATTTTTCTCAAGTGCACATGGAACATGTTAGCATACAAAACATCTCAATAAATTTAAGAAGATTGAATTATATCATGCTTCTTCAACTACAAGGGTAGGAAAATAGAAATAAATTATGAGACAATAAACTGAAAAACAAGCAAACATATGGAGGCTAAATAACATGTTATTAAATAATGAGTGGGTTAACAATGAGATCAAAGAAAAAAATTTAAAAAATACCTGGAGACAAATGAAAATGAAAACACAATGATTCAAAATCTATAGGACACAGCAAAAGCAGTCCTAAGAGGGAAATTCATAGTAATACAGGCCTACCTCAAAAAAACAAGAAAAAGCTTAAATAAACAATCAAACCTTACACTTAAAAGAACTAGAAAAAGAACAGCAAACAAAGCCCAAAGTGAATAGAAGGAAGGAAATAATAAAGATCAGAGAGGAAATAAATGAGAGTCTAGGAAAACAATACAAAAGATTAATGAAACTAGAAGCTGGTTCTTTGAAAGGATAAACAAATATACAAACCTTTAACCAGACTCATCAAGGAAAAAAGAGAATGCTCAAATAAATAAAATCAGAAATGAAAGATGGAAAATAACTATAGACTCCACAGAAATACAAAAGATCATAAGATAATAGTACAAGCAATTATATGCTACAAATTGGACAATCTGGAAGAAATGGACACATTCCTAGAAACATACAATCTCCCAATATTGAGTCAAGAAGAAACAGAAAATCTGAACCAACTGACTACCACCAATGAAATCGAATCAGTAATCAAAACCCTCGAAAAAACAAAAGTTCTGAACCAGATGGCTTCATAGGTGAATTTTATCAAACATTCATAGATTAATTAACACCTATATTTCTCATTTTTTCCCAAAGAATTCAAGAAGATAAAAGGCTCTCTAACTCTTTTTATGAGGCTACCATTATCTTGATTTCAAAAGACATTACAGAAAAGAAACCTATAGGCCAATATCTCTTATAAACGTTGTTGCAAAATCCTCACCAAATTTATTAGCAAATTAAATAAAGGAGTACATTAAAAATATCATATACCATGACCAAGTTGGGTTTATTCCTGGGATGCAAGAGTGGTACAATATCCACAAATCAATAAATGTGATACACCACGTTAACCAATTGAAAGATAAATCCATATGATCACGTCAATAGATACAGAAAAATTGTTTGACAAAATCCAGCATCCATTTATAAAAACTCTCAGCAAAGTGGGAATAGAGGGAACATACCTCAACATAATGAAGGCCATATACAACAAACCTATAGCTAATATCATATTCAATAGAGAAAAGCTAAAAACATTTTTCTTAAGATCAGGTACAGGACAAGGATGCCCACTTTCACCACTCCTCTTCAACATTCTACTGGAGGTCTTAGCCACAGCAATAAGACAGGAGTAATAAAAGACATCCAAATTCGAAAAGAAGTAAAACTCTTGTTATTTGCTTATGACATGATACTATATAGAAAGAACCCTAAAGATTTCACCAAAAACTGTTAGAACTGATCAATTAATTCAGTAAAGTAGCAGTTTACAAAATAAATATTCAGAAGACAGTGGCATTTTTATACACCAATGATGAACTTTCAGAAAGAGAAATTAAGATAACAATCCCATTTACAATTGCATAGAAAACTATAAAATACCTGGGAACCAAATTAACCAAGGAGATAAAAGACTTTTTTTCCTGAAAATTATGTCATTGAAAAAAGAAATTGAAGAAGATACGAGTAAATGGAAGTATATTCAGTATTCATGGGTAGGAAGAATAAACATCGTTAAAAGGGCCATACTACCCAAAGCAATCTATAAATTCAGTGCAATCCCTATTAAAATACCAATGGCATTTTTCAGAGAGCTAGAACAAATAATCCTAAAATTTATATAGAACCATAAAAGACCCTGAATAGCTACAGCAAACTTGAGAAAGAACAAAGTATACTACAGTATATCAAACTATACTACAAGGCTACGGTAATTAAAACACCATGATACTGGCATAAAAACCAATGTATTGATTAATGGAACATAGAGAACCCAGAAATAAATTCACTCCTATACACTCACTTAATATATGACAAAGAAGATAAGAATATACAATAAGGTAAAGACAGTCTCTTCAATAAATGGTGTTGGGAAAATTGGACAGATATATGCAAACAAAACTGGACTACCTTCTTGTACTGTATACAAGAATAGACTCAATGTATTAAAGACTTAATTGTAAGACCTGAAATCATAAACCTTCTAGAAGAAACAAAGGGAGTAAATCTCTGATATTACTAACAGAAATTTATTTTCAGATATATCCCCTTGGGCAAGGAAAAACAAAACAAAACAAAAAATAAACAAATGGGACTATATCAAACTAAAAATTTTTGTTCAGCAAAGGAAACCATCAACAAAACAAAAAAGCAACCAAGTGTTTGAGAGAAAATATTCACTAATGATGCATCTGATAAGGGGTTAATATCTAAATAATATAAAGAACTCATATAACTTAATAACAAAAAGACAAACAATCCTATTTAAAAAAATGGGTGGAAGACCTGAACAGATACTTCTCCAAAGAGGAAATACAGATGGCTAATAGACATATGAAAAGATTGCTCAAGGTTGCTAATCATCAGAGAAATGCACATTAAGACCACAATGAGATATCACCTCACATCTCTCAGAATGGCTATCATCAATAAATCAAAAAACAAGTGTTGACAAGGATGTGGAGAAAAGGGAACCCTCATTCATTATTGGTGGGATTGCAAATTGGTATAGCCACTATGGAAAACAGTATGGAGGTCTCTCAAAACATTAAAAATAGATATACCTTTTGACCTAGCAATTGTGCTTCTGGGTATTCATCCAAGGAAATCCAAAACAATAATTTGTAAAGACCTATGTACCCCAATATTCATGGCAGCACAATTTACTCTAGCCAATATATGGAAGCAACCTAAATGCCCATCAACAGTTGATTGGATAAAGAAATATGGTTTACATAAATAGTAAAATATTACTCAGCCATTCAAAAAAGGAAATCCTACCATTTCCAACAACATGGATAGACCTAGTGGTTATTATGCTGAGTGAAATAAGTCAGATAAAGAAAGATAAATACCATATGATTTCACTTATATCAGAATCTAAGGAACAAAAAGAACAAATTAACTAAAAACAGACTCACAAATATAGTGAGCAATTTGGTGTCGGACAGAGGAGTGGGGGGTTAATGAACTGAAAGAATGGGGTGAAGGGTTAAAGAAGTACAAATTAATAGTTGATAGCTGGTCACAGGGATGGGGAGCACAGCAGAGGGAATGCAGTTAGCATTAATGTAATAGCTAGGTGGAGGGAGAGGGGAAGAAGGGAGCAATTGAGAATAGTTTTATAAACTATATAGATGTCTAACCAATGTACTGTATTCTTGAAACTAATTTAAATAAATATTTTTTAAAAATTTAAAAAAGGAAGAGTACCTAGTGGATCTGATTCATGCAAGCCACTTGTAAAAATGATATTTGAAACAATAAGGGAAATTCAAATATGAGCTATATATAAAACATAAATTATTGTTAATTTTTAGGTATGAAAGAAGCAATGAGGTTGTTTTTAAAATGTTTATTAGAGTTATATACTGAAGTATTTGTGGGTGAAATGGAATGATATATAAGATTTTTTTAAATACTCTAGAAATAAAAAAGTAAGGTAAAAGAATGAAGATCAGCATATATTGATGACTGTTTTAGTGAAGAATGAGTATATGAGGTTCATTATACTATTTTCTTTTGTGTATTTTTCAGTTTTGCCTAAGAAATCATTTTTAGAGGGCCATTGTCTCTTCTCAAGAGAGAAGATAAGGGTCTTCTATTTAAAAAAAGTGATAATGCCTTAGCAATGGCTTTCATAGTGGAGAGGAAGAGAAATACATAGATTTGAGATGTATTTTGAAATTAATTGGAATTGTTAATGAATCAAAGGGGAAAGTTAAGGAAAAGCATAGGAATCAATTTTTTTTGAGCAACTGGGTAGATAAATGATGCCATTTGCAGAATTAGTTTAGACTTTCAAGGAACAGGTTTGGAGATGGATTAAAACACACTTAAGACATTGAGATCCGTGTTAGTTTTTTATTGATGCAATAACAAATTACCACATATTTAGTAGCTTAAAGCAATACAAATTTATAGTCTTAGAGTAGTGAATATCAGAAGTTCAAAATCAGTTTCACTGAGCTAAAGTCAAAATATCAGTAGGTTTAGTTCTTTCTTGAGATGCCAAGGGAAAATCTGTTTCCTTTTCTTCTCCAGCTTCTAAAGGCTGTCCTCATTCCTTGGCTTGTGGCCCTCACATCCCATTCTCTTTTCTACCTCTTGTTTCCATGGTCACATCTCCTTCTCTGGCTTTGATTTTCTTGCATTTCCCTTATCACAAATCTTTTGATTATATTGGTCTTACCAGAATAATAACTCAAAATTAGCTCCCATCTCAATAACCTTAATTTAGTCACACCTGCAAAGTCTCTTTTGCCATATAACATAACATATTTACAGTTCTGAATATTAGGACAGAGTCACCTTAGGGGGATAATTATTCAGCATACCTCAAGGTCTAATATGTTTGAAGAGCCTATTATGTATTTTAGCAGAGATGTCAAATGGATAGTTATGAATGCAGAGAGAACAGGCAGGCTAAATTTGGGAGTTATCAGCATATGGTTATGACTTAGAACCAAGTAATAACTGAGTCTGAAGAATTTTAAATTTAGCAATTGGGCATCGCAGGTGACTTCAGAGTGAGGATTTCAGAAAGCTAGGCAAGTGCTGCACCTGAAAAGCCAAGAGAGCATCATATTCAGTAGTATGGAGAACATTACTGACTGTGACTGTGAGGTCAAGCAAGATAAAGATTATTTATTGCACTTGGCATCATAAATAAAGTTAGTAATTTTACAAGAGCAGTTCCAATCTAATTGAAGTGGGTTGAAGAATGAGATGGATCCAATGAATGAAGACAAACTTTTACTCTGAAGAATAGTGACTACACATAAAGGCCAGAGGAAGATTTGTGTCAAGGAAGAGGTGTTCTTTTTTCTCAAGAGAAGATAAAAAAAAAATGCTTGTTTTTTTTAATAGAAAAGATCTAGTGGAAAAAGAAAGACTTATAATAAAGAAGAAAGAAGGGATAAAGGAAGTAGGGACATCCTTAGTAAGGTAATAAAGAGGTTCTGCAGTAGAAGAGAAAGAATTTGATGGGAGCAAAGTACTTAAATAAGGAAAGGCAGGAAGGTACAAGTGAAAGCTGGCAGGTCAGTTTGCAGAGCAATCATGAGTTAGATCTGCTTTGATAGTTCTGTTTTCCTAGTTATGGAAGTTGCAAGTAAAGTTGAGGAGTCAGTTGATGAGGGAAGGTTGGAGAATTGTTCCACAAAGAGAGATACTATAAAATCTCTTTCATAAGGCCGATTTGATGCTAGCAAAAAAAAAAAAAAAAAAAAAGGGAGGTAGGGAGTGGGAGAAAGCCTTTCCCTTGTTATGAGATGTATTTGGGAGGTCAGTTTCCTGTCCATAATTATAAACACATTATTTAGAATTAATAATTAAATTATAGTCAAATATAATAAATTAATTGATTAGGAAAAAATAAGCAATGAAAACAAGGAACCACAACCAAGATTACTCTACCTAGCAAGGCTAACAATTAAAATTGAAGGTGAGATAAACAGCTTTCCAGACAGGAAAAAGCTAAAGGAATTCATCAACAGCAAGCCATCACTAAAAAAAAGTTAAACTTCTTTAAGAAGAAGAGGAGAAAAAAATGTAAAAAGAGCATAAATATGGACAATATAACTGCTATAGCTAAGTACTTATCAATAATCACTTTATTTTTTATTGTTTATTGGGATAACATTAGTTAATATAATAATATAATTTTCAGATATACATTATAATTTGACATCTGTATATTCTATTGTGAGTTTAACACCCAAAGTCCAATTTCCTTCAGCTACCATATATTTGATCCCCTTTACCCACTGCGTCCTCCCTCTCCCCCCCATATTTGACCCCTTATAACCTTCTAAGTACTCCTTCCTCACCCACACCCCACCTCTGGTAACCACTAGTCTATTGTACACAAGACTATGTTTGTCATTTTTATTTGTTGCTTTTAGGCTTATATCCCACATATAAGTGACATCATGTGATTTTCAACTATTTTTGTCAGGCTTATTTCGCTTAGCATGATTACCTCGAGGTCTATTCATGTTATCACAAATAACAGTATTTCAGCTCTTCTTATGGCTGAGTAATATCCCATTGTATATATGTACCACAGCTTCTTTAGCCAATCATCTATCATAGGATACTTTGGTTGCTTCCATAACCTGTCCACTGTGAATAATGCTGCTATGAATATCGGTGTGCAAATATCTTTTCAGATATGGATTTTCAAGTCTTTGGGGTACATACCCAGTAGAGAGATTACTGGATCATATGGTAGATCAATTCTTAGTTTTTGAGGAACCTCTACACTGTTTTCCATAATGGCTGTTCCAATCTGCTGTCCCACCAGCAGTATATGAGGGTTCCTTTTTCTCTGCATCCTCTCCAACATTTTTTATTACTTTTTACTGTTGATTATAGCTATTCTAACAGGCGAGAAGTTATCTCAATGTGGTTTTGATTCGCATTTCCCTAATAGATAGCAATGTTGAGGATATTTTCAAATATTTGTTGGCCTTTTGAATTTCTTCCTGGAATAAGTGTATGTTCAGGTTCACTGCCCTTTTTTTGATTGGATCATTCGCTTTTATATTGTTATTGAGTGGTATGAGTGTTCTGTGTGTTGTGGATATTAGGCCCTCATAGGACATTAGGCTGTTCAGGTGGTTTTCCCTTTACCTTGTTGAAAGTCTTATTTGCTGAGCAGAGGCTGTTTAGTTTGATGTAGTATCATTCATTTATTTTTGCTTTTACTTTCCTTGCTTTTGAGGTCAAATTCATAAAATCCTATTTATGTCTAAGCTCCTTGAGTTTAGTTTCTATGTTTTATTCTATGCATTTTATTGTTTCAGGTCTTATATTTAAGTCCTTCATCCATTTTGAGTTAATTTTGAAGTGTGATGATAGTCAAGAATCTAGGTTCATTCTTTTGCAGGTGGCTTTCCAGTTTTCCCAGCAGTATTTATTGAAGAGACTTTTCTTTCTCCACTGTATGTTTTTGGCTTTTTCATTGAAAATTATTTGCCTGTATAAATATGGGTTTACTTCTGGACTCTCGATTCTGCTCCACTAGTCCGTGGATCTGTTTTGCTGGCAATATCATGCTGTTTTGATTACTATTGCTTTGTAGTATAATTTGAAGTTGGGCAGAGTGATGCCTCCAGCCTTGTTCTTTTTGCTCAGGATGGCTTTGGAAATTTGGGGTCGTTTGTGCTTCTATACAAATCCGATGATGTTTTGTGTCATTTCTTTAAAAAAAGTTGATGGAATTTTCATGGGGATTGCATGAAATCTGTATAATGCTTTAGGTAATATGGCCATTTTAACTATGTTGATTTTTTCAATCCAAGAACACAGAATATCTATTCATTTCTTTGTATCTTCATTGATTTATTTTAATTAGGTCTTGTAGTTTTCATTATATAGGTCATTCACATGTTTCATTAAATTCATTCCTAGGTATTTTATTCTTTTTGTTACAATTGCAAAAGGAATTATTTTTTTCTATTTCTTTTTCTGACACTGTTATTATAGAAACGCTATGGTTTTTCAACATTGATTTTGTATATAGAAACTTTATTCTATTTGCTTATCGTTTCTAATAGTGTTCCTTGGAGTCTTTAGGGTTTTCTATATAGAGAATCATGTAATCCCCAAATAATGAGAGTTTGACTTCTTCATTTGCTATTTGGATGACCTTTACATTTATATCTTTCTCTTTTCTGATTTCAATCACTAAGACCTCCAATGTTATTTTAATAACAGCAGTGATAGTGGACAGCCTTGCCTTGTTCCTGATCTTGGAAGGTTTTTAGTTTTTCACCATTAAGTATAATGTTGGTTGAGGGCTTGTCATAGTTGGCCTTTATTATGTTAAGGTACTTTTCTTCTATACCAATTTTGTTAAGTGTTTTGATCATAAATGGATGCTGTATTGTATTGAAGGCTTTTTGTGCATCTATTGATATAATCATATGATTCTTATTTTTTAATTTTTTTATGTGTTGTATCCCCTTAATCGATTTCTGTATGTTGAATCATCCTTGTGCCTCTGGGATGAAGCCCACTTGATTGTGTGTATAATCTTTTTAATATGTTGCTGCATTCGGTTTTCTAATATATTATTTAGGTTTTTTGCACCTGTGTTCATGAGAGATATTGGTCTGTGGTTTTCTTTTTATGTGTTATCCTTACCAGGCTTTGGTATCAGACTAATAATAGCCTCATAAAATGAGTTGGGAAGTATTGCCTCCTCTTCAATTTTTTGGAAGAGTTTGAGGAGAATAGGTATTAAATCTTTGAATGTTTGCTAGAATTCACTGGTGAAGCCATCTGGTCCTGGGTTTTAATTTTTTGGTAAGTTTTTGATGATTGCTTCAATTTCCATACTGCTCATTGTTCTATTTAGATTTTCCAGTTCTTCTTGATTCAGTCTAGGAAGGTTGTATTTTTCTAAGTACTGGTTTATTTCCTCTAGGTTATTATATTTGGTGTTGCATACTTTTTCATATTATTCTTATATGAACCTTTTCATTTCTGTGGTGTCTGTCAAAATTTCCCCTCTTTCATCCTTGATTTTGTTTACTTGTATCCTTTCTCTTTTTTCTTTAGTGAGTCTAGCCAGGGGTTTGTCAATTTTATTAACCTTCTCAAAGAACCAGCTCTTTGTTGCATTTATTTATTTTTATTTTTTTGTTGTTTCCATTTTATTTATTTCTGCTCTAATTTTGATTATTTCTTTCTTTCTGCTAACTTTAGGCTTTATTTTTTCTTCCTTTTCTAGTTTTTTGTTTTAAGATGAAGCATTAGATTGTTTATTTGGTTTCATTCTTGCTTTTGGAGATAGGCCTGTAATAATATGAACTTTCCTCTTATTATCTCTTTTACCACATCCCATAAGTTTTAATATGTTGTACCATCATTATCATTATTTTCTATGTATCTCTTAATCTCTCTTTTTATTTCTTCTCTGACCCAGTTATTTTTCAGTAGCATGTTGTTTAATCTCCATGTATTTGTGGTTCTTCCTGTTTTCATTTTGCAGTTGATCTCTAGTTTCAAAGCATTATGATCAGAGAATATGGTTGGTATGATTTCAACATTTTATATTTGTATAGGCTATCTCTATGTCCCAATATGTGGTTGATTCTTGAGAATGTTCCATATTCACTAAAGAACAGTGTATAAGTAGCTGTTTTGGAATGGAAGGCTCTGCATATGTCAATTACATCCAGTTGGTCTAATGTGTCATTTAAGGATGTTCTTTCCTTATTGATTTTCTGTTTGGATGATCTCTCTATACTCAACAGTGATATATTTAGGTCCCTTACTTTGGTAGTGTTTTCATCTGATTCTCCCTTTAGTTCTGTTAGTAACTGCTTTAGGTATTTCGGGGCTCCCTAATTGGGAACATAGATATTAATAAGTGTTATATCTTCTTTATGCATGATTCTCTTTATCATTATGAAGTATCCCTCAGTATCTTTCTTTTTTTTTATTTTGAAGCCTATTTCGTCTGATATTAGTATCACTACTCCTGTTTTTTTCTGAATGTCATTTGCTTGAAATATCATTTTCCATCCTTTCACTTTGAGTTTATATTTGTCCTTAGAGCTGAGATTTGTCTCTTGGAGGAAGCATATGGTTCGCTTTTGTTTGTTTGTTTATTTGTTTGTTTGTTTTGATCCATCCAGGAACTCTGTGCCTTCTTATTGGTGAGTTTAGTGCATTTAGGGTGATTATTGAAATATGAGGTCTTATAGCCATTTTCATTTTTACTTTCTGGTAGCTCAGTGTTTCCATTGCTTCCTTGTCCTTGTGTTTCTGTTTTCTTTATTTTGATTGGCTTTTGTGGGTTTTGCCTCTGGTTCTTCTTGTTTTATATTATATACTTCAGTTCTGAATCTTCTGTGTGTGGTTACCATTACAAATCTATAAAAATAGTTATGTGTGTGTGTGTGTGTGTGTCTGTGTGTGTACACATACAGTTGTTCATTTTCTTCTGCATGTGGCTTATCTCCATTCCCCTTTGTGAATTTGGATTTTCGATTCTCCTCTTTTTAGTCATATTTATCTCAATTTGTCCCTATGTATGCTGAACTTTCATTACTATCTATTATAATAATTTTCTTCTTATTATTTAAGTTTATAATGCCTTTTTCTTAGTAAAGGTTGTACTCCTCTGCTTTTATTTGCCTGACAGTCACTTTACTCCTAATTATGTATTTTTTTGGTTATTTTGTTTTAGGTGAGTGACCTCTTTCAGTATTTCCTATAATGCAGGACTTGTAGTGGAGAATTCTCTCAATTTTTGTATTTCTGGAAAGTTTTTAATTTCTTCTTCATATCTAAAGGATTGCTCAGTTGGATACATTATTTTATGCTGGTAGTTCCTTTCACTTAATACTTTAAATATTTGATTCCATTTTTTTCTGGCTTGCTAGGTCTGTGCTGAGAAATCTGAGGATTATCTAATGGGTTTTCCTTTTTAAGTTACCATATTCTTCTCCCTGGCTGCCTTGAGAATTCCATCTTTGTCATTGATTTTTGATAATTTTAGTACAATGTGTCTTGGTGAAGGCCTTTTTGGGTTGAAATAATTATGTGTTCTGTTGACTTATTTAATTCCAAGCTACAGCTCATTCCTCAGATTTGGGAAATTCTCATCAATTATTTGTTTGAAAATGCTTTCTAGTCCCTGCTCCTTTTTCTCATCTTTGATAATGCCCATTATTCTTATATTTCTTCTCCTGATAATATCAGCTATTTTTGAACTTCTCTTTCATTATTTTTCATTCTTCAGTTTCCCTCTTCTTTCTTCTGATTTATTTCTCAATTTCTGTCTTTGATATCATTGATCGTTTCCTTCTTTTGGTTGATTGTGTTTCCCAAGCTTGCTATTTCATTGTTCAGCACTTGCAGGGTGTTTTTTTTTCTCTCCTGAAGATCTATTCTGTCCTTTTTGAGGGTTTAAATCTCTTTGCTCTGCTCATCTAGTTTTTTTTTTCTTTTTTCACCTTTTTTTCTTTTTAATTCTTGAATTTGTTGATATGGCCCATTTTGGAACTCACTGTGTTTTTTTTCAGAAGTACTATCCTGAATCTCTGTTAGTTAAGTTGCACATTTCTATGTCTGTAAGCTTATTTTCTGGAGATTTTTCTCTTTTTTTTTTTGAGGTGCCTTGTCAACTTGATTGTTCATTGTGTTTAATTGACTCTTTCTCTGCCTGAGCATTCATGGAAATGTATTCTGTTTTTTTTTTTTTTTCCAGAAAGAAGATTTATTATATAAAGTCTCTCTTTAGCCTTTTGCAAAGAAGGTGCTTTTCTTTTGGTTTCCAGTAGGTGGCACCTGAGCTTCTTGTATGCCTTCTTTACATAAAGCCTTAGAAAATGCCTTGTTGTTTTCTGATAGATATTTAATCACTCTCGCTACCCTCAGTTTCAGTCTCTGTCAGTGTTAACAATAGTTTTGGTAGTATTTGCTCAGATTTCTCTGGAGCTCTGTGTTGTTTGGTCTCGGAGGGTATGGAGGAGTGCTCCTCTGGGTTAGTGACTGGGGACTGCAGCTTATCCTTGGTTTTGCAACCAGGGCCAGTAATAATAAACCATTCTTTTTCTGCTGTCTGTTTCTCTGCCTTCTGCTCTCATGACTGGTCCCTGCCGCCAGCCGGCCACGGGGAGCTCACAGCTTTCCCAGGCAGGTCTGTTCAGGAAACTCACTGCTCCTTCTCCCCTTCCCTTCCTCCTACAGATAGCTCTGCCAGCTGCGAAAGGCAGCTTTTTTATTTCTCCCAGTTCACTGCCTGAAACCCAGGGTCCTGACCTGCGGTATATCTTATGCACAGATCCCATGCTCAGACATGCTAGTGTGCATTTTGGGTGTTTTTTGTTGAGTTTTAGATGTTCAACTTGCTGTTGTCTCAAGGGGAGAGATCTGGGGACACCTCTCACTCCTCCATTTTTCAAAGATCCCTCAATAATCACTTTAAATGTAAATGAATTAAATGCTCCAATCAATTAGCTGAATGGGTAAGAAAACAAGACCCATACATATTATATCTCCAAAAGACCCACTTCAGATCAAATGACACACAGAGAGTAATGAAAGAATGGAAAAAGATATTTCATGCAAATCAAAATTAAAAGAAAAAAAGCTGGGAAAGCCATACATATCAGACAAAATAGACTTTAAAACACAGGCTATAATAAGTGACAAGGAGTGACATTACATAATGATAATGGGATAAATCCAACAAGAGTCTATAACTCTTGTAAACATTTATTCACCCAACATAGGAGCACCTAAATATATAAAGCAAATATTAACTAATGTAAAAGGAGAAATTGAAGGTAATAAATTATAGTATGGAATTTTAAATTCCCATTGACATGTATGACTAGATCTTCCAGACAGAAAATCAATAAGGAAGCAATGGCCTTAAGTGACATATTAAATCAGGAGTATTTAATTGATATTCTTAGAGCACCTCAGTACAAAACAGCAAAATATACATTCTTCTCAAATGCACATGGAATATTTTCCAGGATAAATCACATGTTAGGACACAAAACATCTCAATAAATTTAAGAACATTGAAATTATATCAAGTGTCTTTTCCAAACACAATGGTATGGAAATAGAAATCAATTGTGAGAAAATAAACTGAAAAACAAACACATGGATGCTAAATAACATGCTACTAAACAATGAATGGGTTAATAATGAAATCAAGGAAGAAATTAAAAGATACTTAGAGACAAATAAAAATGAAAACACAATGACTCAAAATTTATGGGACACAGTAAAAGCAGTCCTAAGAGGGAAATTCATATCAATACAGGCCTACCTCAAGAAACAAGAAAAAGCTCAAATAAAAAATAAACAATCTAACCAGATACCTAAAGGAACTAGAAAAAAATAGCAAATAAGCTCTAAAGTTAGTAGAATGAGGGAAATAATAAAGATCAAGCAGAAATAAATGAAATAGAGTCTAGGGGGAAAAGATTAATGAAAGCAAGAACTGGTTCTTTGAAAAGACAAACAAAATTAATAAACCTGTAACCAGTCTCATCAAGAAAATAGAGGACTTAAATAAATAAAATCAGAAACAAAAGAGAAGTGACAACAGACACTACAGAAATACAAAGAAATATAGGAAAATACTATGAACGACTATGTCCCAACAAAATTGACAATCTGGGAGAAATGGATATATCCTAAAAAATATAGAATCTTCCAAGGCTGAATCAAGGAGAAAATCTGAACAGATTACTAGTAATGAAATTGAATCAGTAATCAAAAAATTCCCCACAAACAAATGGCTTCACAGGTGAATTTTACCACATATTCAAAGAAGAATTAACACCTATCCTTCTCAAACTATTCCAAAAAATTAAAGAGGATGAAAGACTCCCAAGCTTGTTTTATGAGGCCAACATTACCCTGATTTTAAAACCAGACAAAAGTATTACAAAAAAGAAAATTATGGGCCAATATTATTGATGAACATAGATGTAAAAATCCTCAACAAATATTAGCTAACAGAATTCAGTAATACACTAAAAAGACCATACGGTGTAATTAAGTGGGATTTATTCCTGAAATGCAAAGTTTTTTCAATATCCATAAATCAATGAACATAATTCACCACATAAAAAAATAAAGGATAAATTTATAAGATCATATCAATAGATGCAGAAAAAACATTTAACAAAATCCAGCATCCATTTATGATTAAAAAAATCACATAAAGGTTTGAATAAAGGTACAATAACTCAACCTAGTTAAGGCCATAAAAACAAACTCAGAGCTATCATTGATGATGAAAAGCTAAATGTGTTTTTCTTATGATCAGGAAGAAGGGAAGGATGTCCACTTTTACCATTCCTATTCAATATGGTATTGAAAGTCCTCATCACAGCAATCAGACAACAGCAAAATAAATAAAAGCTATCTAAATTGGAAAAAAAAGTAAAACCGTCATTATTCACAGATGACATGATATTATGTAAAGAAAACTTCAAGGATTCCACACACAAAAAAATCTAGTAGAACTAGAAGATGAATTCAGTAAAATAGCAGAATAAAAATTTAATATTCAGAAATCAGTTGCATTTCTACACACTAATAATGAGTTATCAGAAAGAAATTAAGAAAACAATTCTCTTAATAATTGCATCAAAAATGCCTAGGAATAAACTTAACCAAAGAGGTAAAAGACTCAGAAAATTATAGACAGTGAAGAAAGAAATTGAAAAAAGATATGAATAAATGGAGTCATATATTTTTCTCATAAATAGAAATAATTAATATTATTAAAATGTCCAAAGTAATATATAGATTCAATGCAATCACTATCAAAATACCAATGACATTTTTTATGAAACTTGAACAAATAATCCTAAAAGTTATATGGAGTCACAAAAGATCATGAATAGCCACAGCAATCTTGAGAAAGAAGAACAAAGGTGCCTGAGGAATCTTCCCCGTGGCTTTGTTTTCTGTGGAGGTGGTTGAGAGGTACTCTTGTGTGGTCTGAAGCTGGCTATCAGGTATGTTTGTTCTGAGGACTGTTAGGAGAGTTTCTGGGGCAGGCCAAGTTTAATCATAACCTGTGCCCTGCCTGGGGTCACCTGGTGAGTCACTAAGCAATCTGCAGATGGCTTCTGCTCATGCTGGGCTTAGAGGCGCCTCAAGAGGTTAAGCTGCAAACCAAGGCCAGCAACCCCTAGTGCCACACTTGAGGCTGCTTAGCAAGAGGTATGCAGCATGCCAAGGCCAAATACTGCTTGTTTGGATTTTGTAAATCTTTTCGATATTTTATAAAAATCCTCAGCGTGAGCCAAGATGCCATTTGTGTGAAAAAGCCGCTGGAAGTGGCTTGGGTGGGTCTGAAATTTGGGTGGGGTGCAATCTCAGGGAATCACCTGGGTAGGGTGAATGATGTTAGCCAGGTTGATGGAGACTCAGATATTGTGGCTAACTGTATCTGCGTGTTGGCTGTGGGGAGGGTGCACCAAAAACAATGGCTTCTGCTGCACTATTTTTTTTGTGTGTGTGGGAGAAACCTGTGCCATCCAGCCCTTGTCCTGAAGCCAGTCAATTCAGTTCTTTCCTGTATGGTCCTTGCGCCTTTCAAGTTGATGCCCTAGCACTGGAACTCAGAGAAAGTGAGTCTGTCTGCAAGTAAGTCCATGTGCCCAGAAGTTATAGGAAATTTTCTTTTTGGCACTGAAGTCTTGAGCTGAGGAGTGTGGTGTAAGGCTTGGAACTCTTGCTCCTCAGGGTGGACCTCCACAGTTGATGTATTCCTCCCAATATTTAACCATAATGCATGGGTGGGGACCCAACCCTTTCTACCTCTCCACGCTTCCTACCAGTCTCCACAAGACTTCTGTAAATCCGTAGATATAGGATTCTTGTTCAGCTAGACTTCAGGTGATTCTCAATGATCATTGTTTTGTAGTTCAGTTGTAATTTTGATGTCTGCGAGAGGAGGCAAACACATCATTTACCTACTCCACTGAAACTAGACAGTATCTAGTGTTTTTTTTTTTTTAATATACCCAAATAACTGGCTAGAATTTTGACCAGGTTTGCACTGAATATACAGATTATGTTTGGAAGGACTGGGAACTTGACAGTATTGAGTCTTCCTATCAAGGAATATGGAATATCTTTATTTATTAGTTCTACCTTTATATTTTTCATTAGAGTTTTGTAGTCTTTCTCATATAGGTCCTATATGTATTTCATGGTATTTATAACCAAATATTTCATTTTGGGGGACACTAATGTAAACAGTAATATGTTTTTAATTTCAATTTCCACTTGTTTATTGCTGGTATATAGAAAAGCAATTGATTTTTGCATGTTAACTTTGTATCCAGCAATCTTGCTATAATTGCATATTAGTTCCAGGCAGTTTTTGATGATTCTTTTAACTTTTCTATATAAACAATGCTATCTGTGAACAAAGATAGTTTTATTACTTTTTCTCAATCTATATCTTCTTTTTCTTGTCTTGTTTCATTAGCATTTTCAAAATGATTTAAAAAGGAGCAGTGGTAGGAGACATCTTTGCATTATTTCAATTTTACAGGGAATTTTCTAGTTTTTCTTTATTAACTATGATGTTAGGCAAAAGTTTTTGCACCTATTGTTTACCATATTGCGAAGTCCTTCTCTAACCTGGTTTCCTGAGATCAATGAATGAGTGTTGCAATGCATGAAATGCTTCTTCTGCATCTATTGATATGATCAAAGATTTTTCTTAAACTTGTTGATGCAATAAAATACAATAATTTTTTCAAGTGTTGATGCAGCCTTGCATATCTGGAATAAATTGCACTTGGTCATGATGTATAATTATTTTTATACAGTATTATATTAAATTTGCTAATATTGAGTTGAGGAATTTTGTATATGAGTTAATGAGAAATATTGCTCTGCAGATTTTTTTTCCCCTAAAATGTCTTTTTCTGGTTTTGGTATTAGAATAATGTAGGCCTCATAAGATGAGTTAATGATGTATTCCCTGTGTTTTTATCTTCTGAAAGAGATACCAGACAATTGGTATAATTTTTTCCTTAAATGTTTGGTAGAATTCGACAGCTCATCTGGTCCTGGTACTTTATGTTTTGGATGGTTATTAATTATAAATTAAGATTTTTTAATTTTTATTTTTCAATTAGAGTTGATAGTCCATATTGTTTTATATTAATTTCATTTGTACAGCATAGTGATTAGAAATTTATATAATTTATGAAGTGATTATCCCCAACTAGTCTAGTACCCAACTGGCATTAAACATAATTATTACAATATCGTTGACTATATCCTCCATGTTGTATTTAACATCTCAGTGTCTATTCTGTAACTACTAATTTGTACTTCTTAATTCTCTTTTTACACCCTGCCCCCAAACTTCTCCTATCCAGTAACCATCAGTTTGTTCTCTATATCTGAGTCTGTTTCTATTTATATATATATATATATATATATATATATATATATATATATATATATATTTCTCTTTAGATTTCACATATAAGTGAGATTATATGGTATTTGTCTTTCTCTGCCTGACTTATTTCACTTAGCTTAATACCCTCTAGGGCATACATGTTGTCTCTAATGGTGAGATTTCATTTTTTTTATGGCTGAGTAATATTGTGTTGTATATATGTGCCACTTCTTCTTTATCCAATTACCTATAAATGGGCACTTGAATTTCTTCCATACCTTGGCTACTGTAAAAAGTGCTGCTGAGAAACAGGGGTGCATATATCTTTTAAAATTAATATTTTGGATTTCTTTGGATAAATATCCAGAAGTAGAATTTTTGGGTCCTAAGGTAGCCCTATATTTAACTTTTGAGAAATCTCCAAATTGTTTTCCACACTAGCTGCACCAATTTGCAATCTTACTCACAGTGCACAAGGGTTCTCTTTACATCCTCGCCAACAGTTGTTGTTTTTTCATTTATTGATAATAGCCATTTTGACACGTTAGGTGATATTTCGTTGTAGTTTTAATTTGCATTCCACTGATAATTCGTGACATTGAGCATCTTTTCATTGTCTTTTGGCTATCTGTATATCCACTTTGGAGAAATACCAGTTCAGGTCCCAGCCCACTTTTTAATTGAATTGTTTATTTTTTGATGTTAAGTTCGATGAGTTCTTTATAAATTTTGGATATTAAGCCTTATCAGATGTATCATTGGAAAATATCTTCTCCCATTCAGTGGATTGATTTATCATTTTATTGATGATTTCCTGTGTTGTGCAATAACTTTAGTTTACTGTAGTCCCATCTGTTATTTTTTCTTTTGTTTCTCTTGCCTGATGAGATGTATCAGAAAAAAATGTTACTAAGAACAATGTCAGAGAGTTTACTGCCTATGTTTTCTTCTAGGAGTTCTATGGTTTTGAGTCTTACTTTTAAGTCTTCAATTCATTTTGAGTTTATTATTGTATATGATGTAAAAATGTGGTCGTTTTATTTTTTTGATGTATCTCTTTAGTTTTCCTAACACCATTTATTAAATAGAATGTCCTTAAATTCATTGTATATTTTTGCCTCCTTTGTCATAGATTAAATGACCATATAGGTGTAAGTTTATCTTTAGGCTGTCTATTCTGCTCCATTGGTCTATGTGTCTATTTTTATGACACTACCATAATGTTTTGATGACTATACTTGTAGTATAATTTGATATCACTAGTGTGATACCTTCTATTTTGTTCTTCTTTATCAAGTATACTGAGGCTATTTAGGGTCTTTTGTAATTCCATATTTGTTTTAGTATTATTGGTTCTAGTTCTCTGAAAAATGCCATTGGTATTTTGATACAAATTGCATTAAATCTACAGATTGTTTTGGGTAGTATGAACTTTTTTAAAAATAATTTTTTTTCCAATTATAGTTGGCATACAATATTATATTAGTTTCAGGTATACAACGCAGTGATTAGAAAACTATGTACCTTCTCTAACTGACTTACTCCACTTAGCAAAATACCCTCTAGGTCCATCAGGAATCAAATCCTTTGTTTACTCAAATGTAAAATAAAATAGCACCCTGACAGAACTAAAGAAACTTTGTAAAGTATAAAACACCATGTATTTCAGTTGTCATCTTCACTGTTTCTGTTGCCTCTTCTGTTCTCCACTTGCCATGTAAAATGTTAATATGGATACTGTTGTGAGGCTATGCCATCTTATTCCATAACTAATTTATCTCTTGTTTGTGCTCTCTGACCAAGGTTTCAGATAGGCTTGAATTTGCATGTGACAAAGGAATATTGCTTTAAGGTGCCACAGGGAAGGACTCTTTGTTATAAAGAGATCGCCCCTCTTCGCAAACTGCAAGTAGAACTCTCATACTTCCAACTTCCAAAAGAGCCCATGAGAGCTGTGTCCACCTTTTCTTGCCTAATGGACAGGTTTGAACCTTGTCTCAGCCTTCTATTTTCCTTTGGCAACTTTTCTTAATATTCAGAAGGCTTTTGGCATCTATGAGTCAAAAGATGGTACCCACCACTCTGACTTTGAGGCTTCCTCTGGGACAGCTTTTTCATTTCTAAAACACAAATCTGCAGGCTCCACAAAGGATAGGCCGAGCCATTCTATTCTGCCTCCTCCCCCTCCACAACTGAATGCTCTTTGTTTAAATCATAGTCACAACCTTTTGGAGGCCACAAGGAATGTAAAAATCACCAAGTTCATTCTTACAGTGTTCTAACAAGTACTTTAATGTACAGAAATTTCTGCCTAAAATATGGAGAAGACACTCAGCATTTTCTTCAGTGTGATCGCGCCAGGAACTTGGAAGAATAACGTCCTGAAGAGCTTCTGAATCCAGAAGTTAAAGGTACTCATGCAACCACCAGCCACTCGCT
The DNA here is from genome assembly GCA_004027375.1 of Macroglossus sobrinus. Lineage (NCBI taxonomy): Eukaryota > Metazoa > Chordata > Mammalia > Chiroptera > Pteropodidae > Macroglossus > Macroglossus sobrinus. The sequence goes on from PVKZ01002991.1 coordinate 129,919, forward strand.
TTTCAAAAATAGTTCACTTCCAGGGAAAATCAAAATAAAATTTAGGTCTTCAAATCACACCCCACCCATTTTCCCATTATTCCTATGTTTTAGTCCATAGTTTAGATGTGGATTATATTCATAGCTCACTTAGCTTTGGATCAGAATGAATGTGCCTAGGTCCTTGACAGCAGGAGAAACTTAATCCATGTGTTTTATTCTTGGTATTTACTCTGTGAGAAGTATAAGTCTTTAAGAATTTCTGCACCTTCCAAGTGTCAGTGGATGATATAATCTAGCTGTTAAAATTTGTGATATAAGATCCTAGGTGAGTCACCTATCCCCAAGTGTCCAAATGGAGCAAAAAATTTAAAAAAACAACTAAAGAAAAAGAGAAAGTACATCATTTCCATGGAAATAAATAAGTGAAAAAATCCTCAGACAAGTTTATTTCCTTCATCTGCCTTTTACTACCCATGCTCCTTTGACAGTGGAGTTAGCTACTAATCCATGGCTTGTTGGGAGGGAATTCCAGATATGAAGTTCCAAAATCCAGCTGTTACTTCTTGAGGGACAGAAGCTTAAAGCTATCATCCAAAATCGACCTTCTGTTACGTCGGAGCTTTTTCTGCTGATGTTGGTACCAGAACACACCACCAAGAGCCAGAGCAATGAGCAGGAGAATGAGACCCATGGCAATTAAGACAGAAACCAGCACCTCAACATCCTTTATGGGGATCTGTATGCCGAGAATCCTCACATTGTCTTCTCCAATGTCTCTGGGGATTGCTGCTGAAATGGAACAAGAAAATATGGGCACTGTTGGCTGGAGAGTACTCCATAGGGGTGGCACTTTTGCAATCAACTCCTGGAAGAGGAGAAATAAGTCCATCCAAATAAAACAGAGGAACTATCCCTATTCCTTGACCAGCTGGTTAAAACAGATTTAGGGGTTACAGAGAATCAGAGTAACAAGATGTTATACCCAAGAAAGTTCTTAGGAAACATTGAAGCCCCAATCTCCCTATGGAAAGAGCTCAGTCTCAGAGTGGGAAGGGCCTTGGTATATTTCTTCAAATATATAAAGACCTACAATGTAAAGAAAAAAATTGGATTTGGTTTGTGTGGTTCCAGAGGGTAGAATTAAGGCAATAAGTATAAATTCCAGGGAAGAAGTTTGACTCAATGATCTAGATTATTAATGCTCACTTTGACTACTAGACAATAACAATAGCCTGCCACTGTGCTGTCTGGTCTCTCACTTCTTTGAGCCATGATAACACATGATGTTATGACCTTTTCAGGTGAAATATTTAATTGTCTTAGTTCCTGCCATGCAAATTTTTGATTCGCAGATAAATGATCTCCAATTAACTTATGGAGTAGAGCTCACACTCATGCCAGGCATTCCAGCTCTCAAAATCAGGCTATAACCTACTTTTCTAGTCTTTTATCTACTACTCTTCAGCTATAGTAACTCATTCTTTGTTTCCCAGAATTGGTTGTCTGCTTTCAGGCTTCCAAGACTTTCTCATGCTGCTTCCTTTGCCTGAACACCCTTTCTACCTCCTCATCTTTCTATCCCTGCTTAAAATTTACAGGTTTCTGTGAAGCTTTCTTTAATTCATCAAGACAGTTAATGGTTTTTCTGTGTTCTTAAAGTATCTGTACTGTTTGTAATCCCACAAGTTACCTACTTGGGCCAAGTGAATTTTCATTTCTGCACTTCAGTCATCACTTTTTAAAAAGGGGGATAATAACCATACTTAACATGGAGGTTTATTGTGAGGTTTAAGTAAATTAATATTTATAAATATATAGCATAGATACTAGAAGATAGCAAATGCATAACAATTAATAGCTGTTATTATCATCTGCCCTTTTTTACAACACATGGCATCCAGCACTGCAATTATTGCTTCTGTGTCTCATTTTGTTTGTAGAAACAAACCTCTTGGAAAGTAGTATCTATGTCTTGTTTTGGTGTACCTGACACTCAGCACCTGTTTAATAAATGTATAACTGGATGAATGTATGTTCTTACAGAACTGAGACATGATGAAATATATACATATGTATGTATGGTACTCCACTCTCTCAGGCTCACCTTACTTATTCCCAATCCCTCCAGGATTATCTGAATTCCATAGTTGACAGTTTATAAGATAAAAATACTTAGATCATTAGAAATGTTTTAAACACAGCTGAAAAACCTCCGAACTAAATTTATGATCTCTAATGTTCCTTCTATCTCTTATAATTTTCTAAATCTTTCTCAGTTCAGGTACAAATGGGTAGAGAGTGAAAGCACTATTTGGACCTAGGTTAGATAGAACAAAAATCTCTATTTTCTTAAAGGGCAGAAATGGTTAGTTCCGAAGAGTCAACTCTTTGGTATTCCATAGATGCAAGAATTCGAAGTACTTAGTGCAGACTCTATGGTATTTGTTCTAGTTTCTCACTGTTCCTATAGGGAATTTATATCTGTGCTACAGCATCTTTATGCCCACCCTAGCAAGACCTTGAATTTTCTTCCCTATCACGCATTAGGTGAGAGGCTAGGATAGTAGCCTTCAACTGGGAATGAGGCAGTTTTCACCAACTCTAGAGGTTGGGGGTGGGTGCCAGAGAGAATAAACCCACCAAAAAAAAGTTAAACCTTGGATTCCTGGCTTCTGAAGTCTTATAGAAATCTCAGGATTTCTAGTATTGTGTTCTACCTTTCAGTCATGTGAATCCCATATTTTAGAGACACTGAATCTCCCCACAAATGCACACCACATATAACTATCCATTCTGTGCATCACTCTCCCTACCTTTTCCAATATCTTTGATGATGTTGGTAATAGTGCTTAAGTGTTCTGGAGAGGAAAAAAAAAGAATATGTTAGTTGTTTTATTATCCATATCAATCCACAGGCTCATTGTTGGAAGTCTGCTTTGGTTGAAGGAATCTCTCTGTGCTATAGTAACCAAAATGAATGTCCTAGAATTAATTAACTTACAGTCAAAGTCAATATTGGTATGTAATTTGATTTTGAGTAATGACAGAAAATACGAGCCTATGTGGGCGGTGGGGAATAGCACTAGAGTAGTAACTGGAAAAGACATTCTAGCAGTAAAGGTTACCAGAGAACAAAATTTTTCGAATATACAAGAAATCATAATATACAATTATTTGTTTACCTTCCTGGGGGTAAATAGCAGAGTTGTAATCTCTACTCTATTTGTTAAGCCTGTTCGAATGCCTGAAGACATTTGCCCACATTTTTTTTTTTTTTTTGGCTGACAGAATGCCAATGGCTGGCAATCCAGAACATCTATTTCAACATCACTGTTTTCCAAAGTCATACAACATTTTTAAAAAATGAGAAAAACAATCTGGATTCCTGTGGGTCCCAGGAAGTATTATATGGCCATTATATTATATGGTGGGGAGAATAATAGTGAGAACTGGATTCAGGTCAAAAGGCTTAAAAAAAATGAGACACTTAACCCTTTGATAACCCAAAAGCACACAATCTAACACAGCTATACTTCTATGTTATTGGTGACTAATGAAGACTTATCAGTAATGAAACTAGCCCAGCTATTCTCTCTCTATAAAAAATGATTAATAAAATACTTTTTCGCCCTTGATAGCAACTCTGTCTGGGATAAGGTACAATTAAAGGCCCATATCTCTTTCCGGGACAGAAAAAATTGCCTTTCTCAAGCCCCACAAAACAATTCAAGGGGTTACTGTTATAATTATATTTTGTGATTTTTTTTATAAACTAGATTAGCAAAATTTCTTGAAATAGTCTGCAACTCAAATGAATTATAAAATGATTCATGTATATAGAAATTAAATGTATTTCAAAGGAAGAAAATTTGCATTAAGCATCAATGCCTAGAGTCCAACTAGTTTCAGGCTGGTTCAACAGACATGAGCTCAACAAGTGTCCAGGGGACCATGAGAAATGAGAAATATCGGATGCAAGAAAACCTAGATGGGTATACTCTGTCTTAAGTCCTGTTATTTTCTGAGATCAGAGGGACAAGTGAAACAAGACTTCTTGGGATTATCCAGTTTCTATAGGCTAGATAGAGTGCTAAAAGATGGCACATATTGGTTATTAGGCCTTACCTCTTTGGGACAAGACAGTAAAAAGGGTCTCCATGCCAGCATGAACATGGTCAGTAACATGGCAGTGCATCAACCATGTCCCAGGGTTGCTGGCCACCATCTCCACAACCTCAAAGGTCCCTGGGAACAGATCCACTACATCTGCCCGGTAGCTCTCGCCATTCTGCAGGAGAGATTAGGGGTAGAGGAAAGGAAGTGAAGGGTATAGAGAACATCTCAGAGTTTATAGAAATTAAAAGGTTTGGATGTCCACATCAAGGATATGAGACCATGATTTACAGACCAGAAAGCAGCTTAAGGAGTCCACCTTATCCATCTTCCCTATTAATTCACTCACACAAACTGAATCAATAGAGGGGAATCTTTCTTCTACTTATTCTTAAAGTGTCCCAAAGTAAAAGACATTACAGCTTCCTTTAGGAAGCTAAAAACTAGTGTTTCTATACTTTTCAGCAAGCTAAAATCTGGGGAATTCAGCCTAAATCCTGACTCCTAAGAAGGAGTCACATATTTACTTTAGCAATGGAACTCAAATTAGTTTATTTTTCATGCCATCACCTTTATCAGCACCTCTAGATCTTTATGTCTATATGAATACCTCCAACTCTGCTCTTTTTCCTAAGACTAGATCTTCTTCTTCAAAACCTACATGCTTTTTCCATGTAGCTCCTGAATTGAAGTTCTTATAACGGATTGAGAACTTTCAGATATTAAGACAGCACTCTGAAATTCCTATATCTTAGAATAACTGCTCAGTATCTTAAGTCCTTGACTAAGACCCAACTACATTGATTCTTTTGATCTCCTTACCCCATAAATGAACCACTTGTTTTTTCAATATCAGCAGGGAAATCTAAGGCCTAGAGAGATGTGACCCTGAGATACACAGCCAAACTAGATTTCCAGTTCAATGCTCCATGTACAAGATCTCTCTTCTTTTAACTGGTTATTATTTTGTTCCTTGCTATTTCCTTCCTCCTTAATGACTGTTAAAGCACTCCTCTAATTACCCCCGAAGGACTCAGTCCGCTTTTCAGCTCACCCGATAGAGGAAGCTCTCTGCATGGAAGTGGACAGTGTGCAGGTCAATATCTTGGCCCATGGCCAGCATGTACCAGGCCACTCGTTCTCCTTGGTACATGGTAAGACCCTCAAGGTTGGCATAGAGCTTTCCATTAATAGCTGTAAAAAAATAAAAACTCTTATATCTCTAATTTTGACTTCTGATTGCCACTGCTAGTGCTAGTCCTTATCATTTCTGATTATAGCAATTGCCTCAACTTCTCTTGTTTCTATTTCATTTGTCCCCCTCCAGTCTATCTTCTACACTGGTGTTATAGAAATTACCTTTTAAATAACTAATATGGCCATGTCTTTCTGCTGCTTAAAATATTTTACTAGCTCCCTCCTGCCCTAAAGATTAAGTCCATGGCTTTTTAGCTCAGCCAACATGGTCCTTCAAAATATAGCCCCAAAACATTTTCCAGATTCATCTCTTATTATCCAACACTTATTACAATTAGGGTGATTTATTCATCATTCCCCAGATAGCCCAATGCATGTTCTTTGTATCACTACTTCTGTTTTTTATCTTTCCTCCCAGAAATTCTGCCTTCTTTTATTCATATTTTCAAAGCTCAGTTAAAGCCTTCAACTCCTCCAAGAATACTTTTTTGATTAGCTCTCCTCAGTACCTCTCATTCCCTGCATTCTCTTCAACCTCCAAACTTCTCCAATACTGTCTTACCACTCTTTGAAATGCACTAGAAATTGTTTTCTATATTTATCTAAGTTTTAATTTGTGGAAGCTCATATCCCCAACTAGACTCTAGGTTTCTAGTAAGTAAAAAATGAATGTATATTCTATAGTACTATAGTTCTTTTTTATTCTTCAGAACACCCAGAAGACACCAGAGCCTATAAATACATGTTTTAAAAAAAAGACTAGTCACTTTTTAAAATTAAACATATTAATGTATGGTCTCATCATCTGCCTTTTCCCAGGCTATATCCAGTACATTAAAGACAATAAACTAGTTTATTGCTATGGTAATTAACACTACCTAGACTGTGCCCAGGACATATTTCTCTACTTCTCATGTACTCACAGAGGGAAGCTAATTTTCACTCTACCCCATAAAAGGGGAAATGATGGAAAGAACATTTATAGCATGTCTTTGTATTTACCCCCACCAAATTGTGAATTTGATAAAAGGGGCTAAACATGCTCAACGCAGCCTTTACTGAATCTTCTCTCTTTTGGATCAGTCTGACAACAGAAAAGAGTGCAGACAGATTTACTATTTCACTGTAGGAAAGATTCTGCTCCTGAAAATGAGGAAGATTATTGTTGTCCATCTGTATCAATGGCAAAGTGGACAATCTATTACAGAAGAAGTATTAGCAAGCCTATTTAATTGCAGAAGTAAATTCAGTTTTCCAATTAGCCTTCTTAGTAGGCTTGCATTTGATTACTTTTTCTTTCACTATTGGTTCAAGAACCTAGAAGGAAAGGAAAGCATATTATTTATTTGCCCTTAGACCACAACTTTATTTAACATTTTATATCTAGTGCCAGAACTCAGGAAGTGCTCAACAAATACCTGGTAGATAAATAGGTAGATGGATTAATACCTGAAGACTTTGGATAAATGAGCATATAAACAAGCAAATGGAAATGGGCATTAATCCAACCCCTGTACTAGCAAGATCTCACTGTGCTCAATCTTTTTTTGTTACTTTATTTATCTGATTTGACAGGAGCTAAAAATTTCACATTGTACTTTCTGAATCATCTGTTCAATGTAAATCACTCTTATCTCCAACAAGCAGAAATAACTAGAGTCTGTATGACAATGAGATACTACATCTGAATTTCTTTAGAGTTACTATCAAGCCACATCTTATCCTCAGATCAAAGAAATATTAAGTTAGAAAGAAGAGTGAGAACTCATTTCATCCATTGCACTTAAGTTCTCCCTCTTATATGAGATTTTCTCATTTTTAAAGAGATAACATATATCTCTAGACAAAGGAAAGATTGAATGCACAATTTCTCTCTGAAATCTATTTGAGCATCAAAAACTCTTCCTTGTATGTAATACGAACCCAGTAGGCTACTCTCTGAGGCTCTCTTTCAATTATTCTTTCTGTAAAATAAACCTTGTTTTTTAAAAAAAAATAGACTAAAAGATGTACATCTGTCTGTATTGAAAAAGAAGATATGAGATCCAAAGTGCTAAACAAATAAGATGATATTGAGAGACTAAACTCATGATTTAGAAGCAGAGCAGCCCTGAACAACCAGCTCACCAAATACCTTGAGGGTCATAAATGTCCACCTTGCCTTCTCTAATGTTTTAAAATGTGCTGGTGCCACTGCAATAATTTTACAGACACAGTTTCTTGTTTTCTGGGCACCTGATCTAATATGGATCACATGTCTGCTTTGTCTGTATAAATGTACAATAGCAGGGGACATTTTTTTCCCCAATTTGTTCCCATTCCATCTTCCTACTTTCCTACTCTTTCAGGAATTATGCTCTTTTAGGTAATAATGGGTCTATCAGATACTCCTAATGTGGGGACTTCTATGGAAGAGGGGTAGGTTATTTCTACAGACCATGCATTTTATTACTCTCCAAGAAAGTCTCATTCTGTAGGTAAACATGGCCTGGCTCTTGGGGCCCATGGGTTGCCACATTCTCCTCCAGGTACCAAGACTGATTCTCATCAAAGATCAAGAATAACAAGGCAAATTCTCGGTCCATGTCACTTCGTCTTCCATGGGGCTCCAGGATGCCCTTTCTGCAGATGGCCAATGGCCCCACAAGTCCACTATACATGTCCTGAGAATAGGAAGAAGAGGAGAGAGTGAAGAATATGAGGTTGTTTCTGGGTGGCATTGTTCTACAGGGAGACATCTAAGCCCACTCTGCTTTCAGAACATCATTATAATATCTTACATTTATAAGCACCTTCACCATGTTATCTGAATTCACCCTCACAACCATCTTGGGACACAGGTAAGATGTGCTTATATGACTTATGTTTTAGTTAGGCTAGACTATTCATTGATCTCCAAACCAACCAAGAACTTTCAAAACCCAGTGACTTTCTCATACTATTTCTTCCTGTAATATCTTCCCCTCTTCCATATTCCTTATCTTATGGGATTCTACTATTCGCCTTTCAAGGCTCATAGTAAATACATATAAATTTCATTAAATGTAAGGCCTTCTCTGGCTTCCTTCTCATTCATCCTCTTGTCCAAGTAGAAGTAATCACTCTCTCCTGGACCCCCCAATAGAACTATTATACAGTTTTAAAAATCTGCTAACACAGAGATAGATGATGATAATGATGGTGATAATGATGATGATGATGATAGATAGATAGATAGATAGAAATAATATCATACTTATATTCATCTGTTTCCCTAACTAGATCTTATTCTTTGAAAATAGGAACTCTGTCTTACATTTGTATCATCCAAAGCACCAAGTGAAATGCCAAAAGTATTGTAAGCTCTCAGTAAATGATTGCTGTGATCTGGCTGTACATGGATGGCTAGAGAGATAAATTCATCTTCCAGATGAGGAAACAAAGTAGAATGACTTATCCAAAGTCACTCCAAAAGCTAGATGAAAACAAATTTGGAACTAGAACCCTAATCTCTTGACAACTATTTCTAGACTTTTTAAATGAGAGCATATTGCCTTATAGAATCCAAGAAGAGAAAAAAAAGGAAGAAAATGCTTAGCACAAACATGTGGTGATACCTACTACCCCTTTTATTCCCCCTCCTGTCTTTTAAAATAAGTCGAGCATTTAAGGAATTTCCTCAAAACCCTGGGATTAATATTCCAGGGATGGGCTTCTTATTATACCTGTTTAATAGTTTTTTATGTGGGCCATTCTGCCCATTTGTGAGACTCAACTCCAGGAAGCTAATATTGTATTTACCTTGATGGGATCTACTGCAGAATAATAAATCCAGGAAACACAAGCAGAATCATTGGGTCCAGGGCCGGATCTCTCTGGGATGTTCCATTTGTAAGTGATAACCTCACCTAGGAAGGGTAACAGGTATTTCCAGTTGGACCAGATCAGAAATTTCTCCCAACTCTTAGATCTTACCAAGATCCTTCCCCATAATTTTTAATCAGTCTCCATTTTATTTTTGTGACTTTGTTCTTCCTGGGGCACCCTCAGCCTCTCTTCTACTAACCCTACCCTTAAAGGCCCAGGTTCAAAATCCTCTGCTAAGGTAGCTATGCTACTGTTCTTTCTGCTTAGGATGTCCTCTCTTCTTTGGCTGTTTTGTTCTTTTCCTGCTACTGCCTCTTATGTAAAGCAATTTCCCCACACTTTGTTTCCAGTCCTCTTCTCTTTTTTCATAATTCCTTCATGGAAGCCTTCAGCCACCTTTCTGATATTGGTTATTATCTATGCATTTATGACTCTTAAATACTTAGCCAGACTTTTCTTGTCATTAAGCTCCAAACTGACATTTTCAATCAGCTACCTCGGCATCTTTTCAAGATTGTCCTGACAGCACATCAAAAACTAAAATTATCATGAACTCAGCTGCCTCCTTTGAAAAAAGAATGTTGTTACTCACTTTGTGCTCCCAGTGTTTAGTAAAGACATCAAAACAATCCTAGCTACTCAGACTCAAAACTTTAGTCTTCTTTGTCTTCCTACCTTCACACATAAATCTTTCAACTCAATGGCAAGTCCTACTGATTGTATCTCTACAATATATTTTATAGTCATACTTCTTTACAATTCCTAATATTCCTGCCCTAATGTAGGCAATTGTTTTTTCTACTGGATTATTATAAAATCTCCTAATATGTTTCTCTGACTCCAAGTCTTGCCTTCTCCAATCCATCTTCTAACTAATGACATATTAATTTTTAAAACAACTTTATCAACATATAATTTGCACACCATATAATGGACCCATTTGAATTGTATAATTTAATGGTCTTTAGTATAATCACAGAATTTTATAATCATCAACACAGTTTTAGAAAAATCATTGTCACCAAAAAAATCCCTACACTCTTTAGTTACTATTCCCTAATGTACCCACTCATATAATCCCTAAGCAACAATTAATCTACTTTATGTCTCTATAGATTTTCCCATTGTAAACATTTTATACAAATTGAATACTAAAAAAGTGACATCAATAGAATGACACATTGAGGTCCTAATGCTCATTTTCCCCCACAATAACAACAAAAACGAGAAATATGCTATATACTTATAAAAATAGTTCTGAGAGCACTCTAGAATACAATAAAGAACCTGTAGCAAACTTGTAAAAAAAAAGAAAACTAAAGAAAGAAAGAAAATGGCCATATAACCAAGTATAGGAAGTATCTTACGATATCATCCCAATCACTGCAGTCTGGCATAGTTAGGGAACACCCATTGGGGAAAAGGACAATGGGAGAAACCCAGCAGTCCTCAGCACCAGGAAGTCTTTCTTGATGCTGACCCCAAATGACTGAGCTGTTTAGAGTACAGGTTCCTCTGCCACCTCTACAAGAAGGACTACCACCACTCTGCCCAGAAAAAGTTGTAGTTGCTCTACCCTCCCAAAAGAAGGAGCTACCATCATCTTACCTAACACGAAGGATTCTCTGGAGTGATGTCAGAAACATGGTGGAATGAGAGATGTCCCCAGATCTCTCCCCTTGAAACAAAAATAAGCTAAACATCTAAAACTCAACAGAAAACACCCAAACTTCAAATCAGCACATCTGATAATGGGATCTGCACATAAGAGCTACCATAGTTCAGAATCCTGAGAGTCAGGGGGTATACTGAGAGAAACAAAGAGGTTGCCTCTTGCAGCTGGACTCCCTGTAGAAGGAGGGGGAAGGGAGAAAGTGTGGCAGGTAACCTGAACAACCCTGCCTTGGAGAGTGTGAGTTCCACGTGGCCAGCAGTGGTGCCCAGGCATTAGGGCAGAAAGCAGAGAAGTAGGGACAGCAGAGGAGTGAGAATGTCAGAAAAGCAGGGATGGCAGAGAAATAGCAATAGATTATTGCCAGCCGCAGTTGCAAAATGTGAGGCTTACCCACAGCCCCCATCTACCAACACAGAGGTCCCCACTCTGCATACCCTCCTAGACCGAACACTACATCACCATGGAGCCCCAGGGGAATCTCAAAAAACACTACTGGAATTGTAACTAACACTGATAGGAACTGAGAATGAGGCTAGCAAGCTTCATTGAATATCTATAAGAAAAAAAAGCATTATTAAGACTTTATATACAGCACGGATCCAAGAGGATTAGATTCCACCTGCTAGAAACCAAAAAAAAAAAAAAATGTCTTTGCAACAGGCTAAAGAGAAACCTTTACATAATAAATTTTCTTTCTGGAAAAAAAGCAGAATACATTTTCATTAATGCCCAGGCAGAGAAATAGTCCATTAAACACCATGAACAACCAAGGTGACAAAGCAGCTTAGAAAGAAAGAAAGCTCTCCAAAAAATAAGCTTAAAGACATAGAAACATGTGACTTAAGTGACAGAAAATTCAGAATGGCATTTCTGAAAAAAACTTGATGAGATCCAAAACAATTCATATCAACGATTTCAGAAAATGAAAAGAAAAATATCTGGATGAGCAGAATGAGTTCTTTAGCAAGCAAACTGAAACCCTCAAAAAGAACCAAAGAGAACTTCTATATATGAAGAACACACTGAAAGAGATGAAAAATGAAATAACAAGCTTGGGAAATAGAATTGACCAAATGAAGGAAACGATCAATTATATAGAAAGAATAATGGGCATTCTCAAAGAGGATGAAAAGGAGCAGGGTTTAGAAAGCATTTTCAGACAAATAATTTATGAGAATTTCCCAAATCATAGGAATGAGATGGAACTTAGGATTCAAGAAGTCAACAGAACATCAAATATCTCAACACAAAAAGGCTTCTCCAAGACACATTGTATTACAATGATCCAAAATCAAAAACAGAGAAAGAATTCTCAGAGCAGCCAGGAAAAAGAAGTTGGGGACCTAAAAATGAAAACCCATTAGATTATCATTAGACTTCTCAGCACAAACTTTATAAGCCAGAAAGGAGGGAATCAAATATACAAAATAGTAAATGAAAGAAACTACCAGCCAAGAATAATGTATCCAGTTGAACTTTCCTTTAGATATAAAGGAGAAATAAAGACCTTTCCAGACATATAAAAATTGAGAAAATTCTCCACTACAAGGTCTGCATTATAGGAAATACTGAAAGGAATCAGGTCCTCTAAAACAAAATGACAAAAAAAAAATATCCGTAAGGAGGAGTATGGTGACTAGCAGGCAGATAAAAGCAGAGGAGTGCATCCCTTACAAAGAACAGGGCATTATAAGCTTAAACAATAACTATCCTTACATATTTGTAATGAGAACCATACACCAAAAAATCGGAACTAAAGTATGTAATATAAAACAAGAACAGCGGAGAGAAAAACCACAAAACCCAACCAAAATAATTTTTAAAAAAAGACACACAAGGACAAGGAAGCAATGGAAACACCAAGCCACCAGAAATCAAAATATAGAATGGCTATAGGAAAACCTCATATTTCAATAATTAACCTAAATGTACATGGACTGAACTCACCAGTATAAAGGCACAGAGTTTCAGAATGGATCAAAAAACAAAACCCAACCATATGCTGCCTCCAGGAGATGCATCTCAGCTCCAAAGACAGATATAGATTCAAAGTGAAAGGGTGGAAAATGATATTTCAAGCAAATGGCATTCAGAGATAAACGTGAGTAGCAGTACTAATATCAGAGGAAACAAATTTAAAATAAAAAAGATAAAGAAAGATATTGAGGGACACTTCATAATAAAAATGGGAATCATGCACCAAAAAGACACAACATTTATTAATATCTATGCTCCCAATCAGGAAGCCCTGAAATATATAAAGCCATTACTAACAGAACAAAAAGGAGAAACAAAACAAAACATTCTTGTAGGGGACCAAAATGCCCCACTAACAGAAAATCAATAAGGAAATAACATCCTTAAATGACACGTTAGACCAACTGGACATAATTGACATATATAGAGCTTTTCATCTCAAAACAGCTCCTTATACACTGTTCTCTAGTGCACATGGAACATTCTCAAGAATAGACCACATATAAGGACACAGAGATAGCCTCAACAAATATAAGAGGGTTGAAATCCTACCAACCATATTATCTCATCTTAATGCTTTGAAGCTGGATATAAACTGTAAAAAGAAAGCAAAAAGAACCACAAACACATGAATATTAAACAACTTGCTACTGAAGAATGACTAGATCAGATAAAAAAAAGGAGAGATTAAGAGATACATAGAAACAAATGATAATGATAGTACAACATATCAAAACTTTAGAGGCATGGCAAAAATGATAATAAGAGGAAAGTTTATATCATTGCAGGCCTATCTCAAAAAACAAGAATGAGCCCAAATAAACAAACTAATACTTCATCTTAAAAAACAAATAAAGAACAAATGAAGCCTAAGTCAGCAGAAGGAAAGAAATAATCAAAATTAGAACAGAAATAAATGAAATAAGAAAAAAATAATAGAAAAAATAAATGCAACAAAGAGCTGGTTCTTTGAAATGGTTAATAAAATTCACAAAACCCTGGCTAGACTCACTAAAGAAAAAAAAGAAAGGACACAAATATAAATCAGGATGAAAGTGGGAAAATTATGATAGATGCTACAGAAATGCAAAGGATTATACAAGAATACTATGAAAAGTATATAACACCCAATTTAATAACCTAGAGGAAATGGACAATCACTTAGAAAGATACAACATTCCTAGACTGAATCAAGAAATACTGGACAAATCTAAATAGACTGATGAATAGTATGGAAATTGAAACAATCATCAAAAACCCACCAAAAAAGTAAAAGTCCAGGATCAGATGGCTTCATCAGTGAATTCTAACAAACATTCAAAAAAAGATTTAATACCTATTCTCCTCAAACTCTTCCAAAAAAATCAAAGAGTAGGCAAGGCTTCCCAACTTATTTTATGAGGCCAATATTACACTGATAACAAAACCTTGTAAAGATAATACAAATAAATAAAACTATAGACCAATATCTCTCACGAACACAGATACAAAAATACTAAATAAGATAATAGAGAACCAAATACAGCAACATATTAAAAGGTTATACACATGATCAAGTGGGCTTCATCCCAGAGACACAGGGATGATTCAACATACACAAATTGATTAATGGGATACACCACATAAACAAATTAAAAAAATAAGAATCATATGATCATATCAATAGATGCAGAAAAAGCCTTCGAAAAGATACAGCTTCCATTTATGATCAAAACACTGAACAAAATTGGTATAGAAGGGAAGTACCTTAACTTAATAAAGGCCACCTATGACAAACCCTCAGCCAACATTATACTTAATGGTGAAAAACTAAAAACCTTCCCTCTAAGATCAGGAACAAGTCAAGGCCACTGTTATTCAATATAACATTGGAGTTTCTAGCAAGTGCAATCAGACAAAAGAAAGCTATAAAAGGCATCCGAATAGAAAAAGAAGTCAAACTGTCATTATTTGCGAATTATATGATTATATAGAAAACCCTAAAGACTCCACAAGATAAACAATAGAAACTATAAGCAAATACAGTAAAGTTTTTGGATACAAAAATCAATGTTCAAAAGTCCATAGTGTTCCTTTATTTTAATAATGAAGTGTCAGAAAAACAAAAGTTGAAAAAATATTTTTTTTTGCAATTGCACCAAAAAGAATAAAATGCCTAGGAATAAATTTAACAATATTGTGAAGGACTTATATAATAAAAACTATAAGACCTAAAAACTATAAGAAATCAAAGAAGATACAATGAAATGGAAAGATATTCTGTGTTCTTGGATTGGAAGAATCAATGTAGTTAAAATGACCATATTACCTAAAGCATTATATAGATTTCATGCCATCTCCTTAAAAATCCCATCGCATTTTTTAAAGAAATGGAACAAAACATCATCAGATTTGTATGGAAGCACAAAAAACCTGAATTGCCAAAGATATCCAGAGAAAAAAACAACAAGACTGGAGCCATCACTCTGTGCAGCTTCAAATTATACTGCATCATGAGAGTAATCAAAATGGCATGGTATTGGCATAAAAATAGACACACAGACCAGTGGAACAGAATTGAGAGTCCAGAAGTAACCCATATTTATATGGGCAAATAATTTTCAATGAAAAAGCCAAAAACATACAGTGGAGAAAGTAAAGCCTCTTGAATAAATGCTGCTAGAAAAACTGGAAAGTCACCTGTAAAAGAATGAAATTAAACTGTTTTCTATCACCACACACCAAAATTAACTCAAAATGAATTAAGGGCCCAAATATAAGACCTGAAACAGTAAAATGTATAGAAGAAAACATAGGAACTAAACTAGACCTTGGACTTCAAGCAGATTTTATGAATTTTACCTCAAATGGACGAGGAGTAATAGCAAAAAATAAATAAACGTGACTACATCAAATTAAAAAGTTTCTGCACAGCAAAAGTAACTGTCAACAAGCTAAAGGGACAACCATCTAAATGGGAAAATATATTTGCAAGCATGACTTCTGATAAGAGTCTCATATCCAAAATATACAAAGAACTCATACAACTCAATAACAATAAAAAAATGATCCAATTAAAAAATGGGTAGAGTACTTAAACAGATACTTCTCCCAAGAAGACACACGAATGGCCAACAAACATGAATGGATGCTCAACATCACTAGCTTTTGGGGAAGTGCATATCAAAACCACAATGAGGTACCATCTCACACGTGTTAGAATAGCTATAATCAACAGTAAAAAGTAATAATAAATGTTGGAGAGAATGCAGAGAAAAAGGAACCCTCATACACTGCTGGTGAGACAGCAAATTGGGACAACCACTATGGAAAACAGTATGGAGGTTCCTCAAAAGCTAAGAATTGATCTTCCATGTGATTCAGCAATCCCTCTACTGGGTATTTACCCCAAAGACTTGAAAACTCATATCTGAAAAGATATTTGCACACCAATGTTCATAGCAGCATTATTCATGGTGAACAGGACATGAAAGCAACCAAAGCGTCCTACAATAGATGATTGGCTAAAGAAGCCAATGTATATGTACAATGGAACATTACTTAGCCAGAAGAAGAGATGAAATACTGTTATTTGTGACAACATGGGTGGACCTCGAGAAAAGCATGCTAAGCAAAATAAGCCAGACAGAAAAAGTTGAAAATCACCTGATATTACTTATATGTGGGATATAAATCTAAAAGCAACAAAAGAACAGGACAAACAAGCAGAGGCTCATGGACATGATCTATAAACTAGTGGTTACCAGAGGGCTATAGACTAGTGGTTACCAGAAGTACAGGGTGGTGGAGGAGGGCAGAAGTCAATGGGAGTAATGGGGGTCAAATATATGGGGACAGAGAAGTATGAAGTGGGTAAAGGTGATCTAATATATAGTAGCTGAAGGAAACTGGACTTTGGATGGTAAACACACAATAGAATATACAGATGTCAAATTATAATGTACACCTGAAAGCTATATAATTGTATTAACCAATGTTAGCCCAATAAATTTAATTTTTAAAAAGTTTTTATAAAGGTCTAGAAGAAACAAAAAATTTGTGAGATGGGTTAGCTTTGAGAAGGGAGTTATGGTTGAGATTAGAACCAAGGGGGCTTTTGCTCATCTCTACCATTTGAATACTTTATAATGAAAATGCATTCATTTATTATTTCTATGATTAAAAATAAAAATTTAAAAATATATACAAATAAAATATATTCAATGTTAAATATTTTAGATACTATTCAAAGTCTAAAAATAAAATTAAAAACACTACTCACATTATATAGACATTAGCACTCACTTATATTTAAGTGCATTTCCATTCACTACATATAAATATATGTAGGTAGATAGGTACATGTATACGTATGTGTACATAGGCCTATTTTCTTATTTTATAAAATTTGAATCATAGTTTTTAATATAGTTTTGGAGCATGACTTTTTTTTAAAATTTAACTTTATATCATCAGCACTTTACAGTGCATTATAAAACCTCCAACACATAGCATTAATGGCTTTATAATCTCTACATCTTATGGATTCACCATAATTAATACAACTTGTTTCTCTTTGTTGGGCATTTGGTTTGCATCCATTTTTCCCCCTAATAATGCTGAAAGATTATACCAATGTAAAGGTCCAAGGGCAGTGCATTTTATACTGTGTCCCCACTAACACTGAATATTCTAATTTCAAAATACGTTTTGACAATTTGAAATTTTGGAAATCAAAAAATAAAACAAGATATATCCCCCAAAATAAAAACAGGAAGATTGGTTTTAGTTTGAATTCATTATCTGAAACCTTAAATGGATCCTTTGTACTGTTCAGCAGTCTTATTCCCACCCCATCTCCATTTTTCAGTTATCTTAATCTTTTAGTTTCTCTGTCTCTCTCTGTGTGTCTCTCTCTGTCTCTCTCTCCATCTCTCTCTGTCTCTCTCTCTGTCTTTCTTCCCCTAACACATACTCCTTCTCTCCTACATCATTATCACTTTCTATCTCTCTGCTGGATCATTGCCTAGTGATGAACATGCTTTAGAATATCATGGCCCAATACAGTAGCCATTAACCACATTTGGCTAGTGCAGCTAAAGAAATGATATTTTAATTTAGTTTAATTTTAATTGATTTAAATGGCCACATGTGACTAGTAGCTATGATATTAGACAGTTAAGACCTAAAATATTCCATTTAATACCCTCCCTGGATCCCACAGTCCCATTGAACTATAAAATAATATATTTTATTATATTTTCATAGCCAAGCCTCCAAACAAGTTGTTGATATTCCCTACCTTCACTTCTACACCTCCTTTTCACTCCTTAGTCAATCTAATATGACTTTTGTTCCCATCACTCTCTGAAATGGCTCTTGTCAAGGTCACCAGTGACCTCAATGGTGCAAAACTTCGTCACTTTCCTATTGCTATAGTAACATATTCCCACAAATATGGTGGCTTAAAACAGTGCAAATTATATTATTATAGTTCTGGAGGTCAAAAGTCTAAAATGGTCACACTAGGCTCAAGTCAAGGGGTTGGCAAGGCTTTGTTTCAGGAGGCTCTAAAGGAAAATCCATTTTCTTGCTTTTTCTAGTTTCTAGAGATTATCACCCCTTCCTCTACATTCAAATCCAGCAACTGCCAGTCAAGTACTCATACTTAACCATTCTGACCTCCTTTTCTGCTTATTCCTTCCACTTGTAAGGACTCTTGTGTTTACAGTGGGTCTATTTGATACTCTAGGATAATTTTCCTATCTATAATCATATAATTAGCAATCATAATTCCACCTGCAACTTTAATTTCCCATTTCCATGTAACATAACATATTCCAAGGTTCTAAGGATTAGGACATGGACATCATTGAGAGGCTATTTTTTGGCTTATCACCTAATTCAATGGTCACTTCTTCTTATGAAACTCCTACCTCTTAGTCACATATGATACACAGGGCAACACTTCATTTTCTAAACAGTTGCCTTACTTTGTTCCCTTGAAATCAGACTCTCTTGGATTCTTCTCACCTTCTAGTCATCTTCCCTGCCGACCTTTCAGTGCTGCAGTTCTCCAGAATTCAGTTCTGGACCCTCTGTGCTTCATATACTCCACTCAGGTAATTTAATTCAGTCCCATGGCTTTAAATATTACCTATATTTTTAAACTACCAAATAAATATTTCTATGCCAATCCTCCCCTACTTCCATGCTTCACATGTATATGTGCATTGGACTCCTTATTCCATGCAAATGTCTTTCGGCCATCTCAAACTCAACTTTGTTCACAAACTTTTTCTTTTCCCCTCCAACCCTAGTCAGCCACTAAACTCTTCAGTTCCATGCTATTCAGTGAATAGCATCATAAATTAATAACTTGTTGAAATCAGAAAACCCAAAAGTCACTGTGGGTATATACTAATAAAGAAAAAAATAGTGCAAGAAGTTATGACCGTTATAAACATATATGTACCCAATAATACAGGCCCAAAATATATGAAGCAGTACCTGATAGAATTTAAGAATATCTAAATTAAAACAAGATTTATAGCTGGGTATTTTAATACACCTCTCTCTGAAACTGATATATCAAGCAGAACCAAAATAAGGCAAAATATCAAAGTTCCAAAAAGTGAAATTGGTAACCTTAAGCTAGTAGATAGGTACTTGCTATCTAAACTACTATCCTCAGAAGACTGCTCTAAAGACTTGGAAAATATGTACCCAAAATTTGCTATCCAAATCAAAGTCCCATTATAATTTATTTGTGTGTGGCAGTAAAAAGAGCTTAATTCCATTTTAATTCTGAAAGAATATAGGTTGTATTATAAGCATAACTCAGCTCAAGTTCCTTTTGTTTAAATTTCTACTGCATTTTCTCTATCCTCTTCGCCACTTTTTTTCATAAATCAGCATTGTCCAACATTCTATAATAATGGAAGTATTTTCTATCTGTACTATTCAATATGGTAGCCATTAGCCACATGTGACTACTAAGTACATGAAATGTACTTTGTTTGATGAGAAAATAATCTTTCACTTAATTTATTATAATTTAAATTTAAAAATAGACATAGCTCATGTCCACCACAACCGTCAGTAAATCTCTAAAGGTTTAGTTCTTCATGCACTCCACTATTTGATTTTGTCAGGTGCCTGGAGGCACTAACAGCCTCTTGTTCAATTCAGATAGCATCTTTAACATATTTTAGTTTATTTATCCTATATTATAACACTTACAGGTTCATTGAGTTATGACCACAAACATAATTCTACTAATAAGTTCATTAAGTGTTAAATAGGTAATTATATTACACAGAAATCCTTTGAAAGTTGTCATAGGCATTATATATTTTAGAAATGTTTTGGCAAAGTGTTTGAGAGTCTTAAATGAGCTGGAAATACATTATTATACCCATTTGAAATGATGGAATATAGATCTTCACTATCAGAATATTCACTCTTGAACATGTTTTTAAAAATAAATTAAACCCAGGTAACAAATAATATTTGTATATAAAACTATGCATCCTTAAAACAAAGTCTGTACTTTATTTTTAAACACATGAGGGCACACACACATACACACATACACACTGTATATAATACCATAAAATCTTAATAAACCCTAAAGGATCAAAAACATGCAGACCATGTTTTCATACCATAAAATAATAAAACTAGAAAATAATTATAAAATAATAGCTTTTTAAATTTTCCAAAGAAATGATAAAGGAAAATATTTTACAATTCCTAATAAAATAGTGGATCTAAAGAGCAATTAATCAATGAATAAAACATTTTGATAATATATAATCCCACTAAACAATATAACACCATTAAAAAGGTGACAACCAGATGTCATGTGCTTCTAGAAGTAATACAAAGAAAGTATATACAACCACATATGAAGTATTCCTGACTAAAAAATTAAGCCTCTAAATTCAATGGCAAATTACAGGAACATAAGAGACAGAATATTATTTAAAAGAATTCAACAAATAGTGCTTGAACAATTGGACATCCATATGCAAACAATAAATAAATCTAGGTACAGACCTTACACCCTTCACAAAAATTAGTTTAAAATAGATAACAGACCTAAATATAAAACACGAAACTATAAAATTCCTAGAAGATGACATAGGAGAAAATCAAAATGACCCTGGGTTTGGCAATGACTTTTTAGATACAATACCAAAAGCACATTACATGAAAAAAATAATTGACAAGCTGAATATCATTAAAATTAAAAACTTCTGCCTTTTAAAGGAGACTACTAAGAGAATGAGAAGACAAGCTACAGAGTGAGAGACAGTCTTTACCAAAGACATATTTGATAAAGGCATGCTAACTTAAATATATAAAGAGGTCTTAAAACTCAACAATAAGAAAATGAACAATCAGAATAAAAATGGGCAAACTACCTGAACAAGACATTTTGCAGTGAAGATATATACATGACAAAAGGGTATATGAAAAGATGTTTAACATCATGTGTCCTTAGAGAATTGTAAATTAAAACCATGGAATACTACTACATACCTATTAGAATAGTGAAAATCCTAAAAACAGACAATACCAAATGTTGGCTAGGATGTGGAACAACAGGAATTTTCATTCATTGTTGATGAGAATGCAAAATATTACAGCTACTTTGGAAGACAGTTTAGCAGTTACTCACAAAACTAAACATAATTTAACCATAAAGTAAAGCAATTTTTCTCCTTGATATTTATGCACATTAATTGAAAAATTATGTCCTCATAAAAACCTGCACATAAATGGTTATCATGGCTTAACTGACAAAATTTGGAAGCAATGAAGATGTCCTTCAGTTGATAAGCACATAAACTCTGGTGCATCCAGAAAATGGAATGTTGTTCGGTGATAAAAAGAAATGAGCTATCAAGCTATGAAAAGATATGGAAGAATTTTAAGGAAGTCAATCTGGAAAGTCCACATACTAAATGATTCTGAATATATAACATTCTAGAAGAGCAAAATATGGATATCGTAAAAAGATCAATGGTCGCTAGGGATAATAGGGGAGGGAAAGATGAATACATAGAACAAAGAGAATTTTTAAGTCAGAGAAATGTTCTGTATGATATCCTAATTGTGGATACAGGCCATTACGTATTTGTGAAAATCCACAGTATGCACAATGCCAAGACTGCAAGCTAGTGTAAACTATGGACTTTGAGTGATGATGGTGTATCAATGTCTGATTACCAATTATAATATATGTACCACTCTGATGTGGGATATTGATAGTGTAGAAATCTATGTGTGTGTGAAGGCAAGGTATATATGGTAATGCTCTGTACTTGCTGTTCACTTTCATTGTGAATCTAAAACTAAAATTAAAGTGTGTTAAAACTACAGAGGAGAGAAAATAATTGCAATATATTTAATGAATGATCTATTTCCATCATACATTAAACAACTACTCCTTTAGAATAAATATAATACAAAAGCAATTTAATAGCATAATGGCGAAAGATAAGAAAAAGAATTTCAGAGATAGTACAAGTAATAAAAACAAGAAAAATAAAAATATGTTCAAACTCATTGGTAATCAGAAATGCAAATTACAGCAAACTGAAGTACCAATTTTTACCCATTAGACTGGCAAAAATTAAAATAATTGATGACATTCAGTGCTGCCAAGGATCTGAAGAAAAGAAGACTCTCATAGTGTGTTTCTGGAAATGTAAACAAGCTATATTGGAAGGCGTTTTTTTTTAGTTCCTATGAAAATGGAAACGGTATAATCTACAACCATCAATTCAATTTCTAGTATTTATGCTATAAAATTCACCTATGTTCACTAAGCAGCCCATTCAGGGATATTTCGTGAAGCTTATTATCAAACAAACAAACAAACAAACAAAACAACTTAGGCATCTATCAATGTGAAAATGCTTAAATGCAATAAGGTAAATCTATCTCACAGAGTACAACACAGTATTTATAAAAAAGTAGATAAAAAAATACATATTGTAGAAATATCTGCATAGTGCAATCCCCATGTTATAAAAAGCAAAAGAATATGTCAGTACATATAAATATAAACATAAATACATTAAAATAATTGTAAAATATACTCCAAAATTAAATTATTAATAATTAATAACAGCCTAGTGAATGCTGAATCAAGAAGAACTTAGAAACAATCAGAAAGCTTTGTGGAATTATTTTCTTGCCTTCGTCCAACACTTCGCTGGTGTGTGGAAGCAGTCTTGAAAAGTTCCGCTCACATGCCCAATGTGAGAACCTGGTCCCTAGTTCTGGCAATGTTTTTTGCAGTTTTACAAGTCTTTATAGCAGTATTCTGATGGTGATAGTTCAGATAGCAAGTACCTATCTACTAGCTTAAGGTTATCAACTTCACTTTTCAGAATTTTGATTTATTGGCTTATTTTGGTTCTGCTTGATATAGCAATTTCAGAGAGAGATGTATTAAAATCACTAATAGTAATTCTTGTTTTAATGTTTACTTATTGAAGCCCTATTAGGTGTTGCTTCATATATTTTGGTCCTGTATTATTGCATATAAAGATGTTTATAATGGTTGTATCTCCTTGTATTATTCTTCCTTTTTCTATTATATACCCAGTTATTATTTTTAAAAAAAAATATTGTGTACATCTGTTATACCTGAAGGAGTGACACAAGGTGCTTGTCTCTGTTTTTCCTAACTCTCAATTCTTCCAGGATGGAAAAGTGGTGGTCATTGTTTAAATATACTGTAAAGTGGGTGAATAACCCAGAGCTGAGACAAAATATTATGGTTGAGACATATAATAGACCTTCAGTCTGGGAGAAAAAGCTGGAGAAGTTTTGAAATTAGGGCAATGAAACAAAACTGTGCATATGGAGGAATTTGAAAGCCCTGGGCAAGATACATACTCAAAAACACCTGAGAAGATACTAAGTTTATACCTCAAGCTGATCCCTAGTTTCAAGGAAACCCCAGCTAAGTGTTGAAAAATGACACTTGTACAAAGCATATCTGAAAAGATTAGAAGAGTTGTTTTCTCTCTTTTTCAGCTCCTGGAATTCCAGGAAATTTCTGTCAAAACATTAGTTAAATAAAAGCTAAGAAACAGGGACTTCAAAAGTGGTCTATAGTGCTCATATATAACCAAGAATACAGTCTCTGCAAAAATAGTTGGGAAAAGTCACTAAACAAATGGACTACTAAAGCCTTGGAAATCAAACACACACACACACACACACACAGACACACACACACACAGTAAACCCTGGAAAGGGGAGGCGGGGAATCTAATTTCCATAGTTATCACATTATATTCAAGTTTCAATGAAAATTAACAAGGTATACAAACAAACAAGAATATATGTCCCATTCAATGGAAAAACATAAATTTTCATAAACTACCCCGAAGAAGCCAAAACCTAGGAATTGCTAGACATATATTTTACAGCAGCTGTCTAAATATGCCCAATGAACTGGAGAAAAACATGGACAGAAACTAATTTTATTTAAAGCACATATAGGAGTCCCCAAGGTAAGAGAGAAAGAGGCATAAAGAATGCCTGAAGAAATAATAGCCAAAATATCCCACAAATTGAAGAAACATTAATCTATACATCCATGAAGCTCAACTAACTCAAAGTATGGTAAACTCAAAGTCACCCACACGGAGACACAATGGAGCTGTAGCAAAACAGACAAAGAGAGAATCTTAAAAGCTGCAAGGAACAAAGACTTGTCACAAAGTAAAGATTCTCAAGATTAACATTTGATTTCTCATCCAGAACCATAGAAGCCAGAAGGAACTAGGTTGACATTTAAAATGCTGAAAGAAAAAACTGTCAAGTAAGAATTCTAAATCTGGTAAAATGGTCCTTCAAAAATGAGACATGAATTAAGACATTACCAGTTAAACAAAAGTTGAGGGAGGTCATTATCACTAGATCTGTCTAGCAGGAAATGGTAAAGGGAGACCTTCAGGTTGAACTGAAAGGACCCTAGACAATAACTCAATGCCAGATGAAGAAATAAAGACCTCTGTTAAAGGTAACTACATAGGCAAATAAAAAGTCAGTACAACTACATTTGGTTTGTAATTCCACTTTTTATTTCCTACATGATTTAAAAGATAAATGCATAAAATAATTATAGCTCTATGTTATTAGGCACACAGATATATAGATGTAATTTGTGAAAACAGCAGCCTAAAGATGAAGAGGAGCTATATATGAGAAGAGTCTTTGTATGCAATTATAATAAAATTATCAATTCAATATAGATTGTTATAAAGTAAAATATTAAATATAATCTGAGTAGTAGTCACAAAGAATACACCCAAAAATGAATGAGCAGGAAATAAAATATTTCACTACAATAAGACCTGAAACAATAACTTGCACTGAAGAAACCATAGATACTAAACTCATAGACCTTGGATTTAGAGAGGATTTTATAAATTTAACTTTAAAGGCAAAGAGAAGTCAAAGCAAAAATAAATGAATGTAACTATATCAAATTAAAAAACTTTCGCACAGCAAAAGAATCCATTAACAAAACAAAGAGGCAACAAACTGAATGGGATACGATATT
The DNA here is from genome assembly GCA_004027375.1 of Macroglossus sobrinus. Lineage (NCBI taxonomy): Eukaryota > Metazoa > Chordata > Mammalia > Chiroptera > Pteropodidae > Macroglossus > Macroglossus sobrinus. The sequence goes on from PVKZ01002991.1 coordinate 155,283, forward strand.
TGCAAACACCACCTCTGATAAGGGGCTAATATACAAAAATACATAAAGAAACTCAAACAACTCAACAACAAAAAACAAACAACATAATTAAAAATGGTCAGAGGACATAGACAGACACTGCTCCCATGAAAACGTACAAATGGACAGCAAACATGAAAAGATGCTTAACTTTACTAGATATTAGGGTAACACAATTCAAAACCACATTGAGGTACCAACTCACACCTGTAAGAAAGGCTAAGTGTTGGAGAGACTGTGGGGATAAAGGAACCCTTACATACTGCTGGTGGAAATGTAAATCAGTACAACCATGATGGAAAACAGTATGGAGGTTCCTCAAAAAAATTAACATATGACCCAGGAATCCCTCTTCTGGGTATTTACCCTCAAAAATTGAAAAAAAAATATACACCTCAATGTTCATCACAGCATTATTCACAGTGGTCAAGACATGGAAACAACTGAAGTATCCTTCAATAGATGATTGGATAAATAAGTGGTACATATATACAATGGAATATTGCTCAGCCGTAAGAAAAGGTGAAAAACTATTTTTGTGACAACATAGATGCATCTTGAGATTATCATGCTAAGCAAAATAAGTCAAAAATGTTGAAAACTATATGATTTCACTTATATGTGGGATGTAAATCTGAAAGCAACAAACAAACAAGACAAATAAATAGGGACGCATGGACACTAACAACAATTTAGTGGTTACCAAAGGGAAAGGGAGAGGTTAATAAAAGAAAAGGGGGTCAAATATATGGTGACAGAAATAAATTTAACTTTGGGTGGTGAACACACAGTGAAATAAAGATGATGAATTATAGAATTATATACTTGAAACCTGTATAATTTTATTAACCAATGTCACCACAATAAATTTAATAAAAATACAGTAGCCAAATGAGAATGAAAGCACCACTTTTTTAGTAGTTGAGCCAGTGCCCAGAAATCCATGTTGCAGAGTTCTGATAGCAGATGAGTTGAAAAATAAAGCTTTGAATTAAAGGCTTTAAGCAAGGCTTCCTCTTTCGAGCCCCATGAAATTACGATAGCTAGATCTGCAGTGCAGGTATTTTTCTAACTCACATAACCAGTTTACCCAGTTACAGGTACAGGTCAACTTACCACATGGAAGCAGGCAGTGCAATAGTAAGTGCTGAGATGAAAGAAACAGTAAACCTACCCACTAGTAAAACATTTTCCAACTAATACTCTGCGTTCTGACTGATAATAGCATCTCCTTTGTGAGGAGCTATAAAGAGGGAAGTAGAAGAAAGATGTGTGGGCTAGTATTGGAGCAGTTGTACTCTACTATTTACAAAGGCAGAATTTGGGTCTATTTCAAGAATTTTTTCCCCCTATTGATCTTTTTCTTGTAGTACCATTGTTAGGAGCCATTCTTGCTGAATGGCCTACAAACAGCATTAAAGTTGCCTGCAGGCTAGAAGTTTGCAGAGCAGGTGGGCTCTATGCAAAAAGAGGAAGTTTGGCTTAATTGAAAACAGGAAAAAGGATGCTTTGAGAGAACCTATGTAAATGTCAACAATTGTTAGCATATCTGTGGGTTTTGTTTCTCATGCATTTCCAAGGATATAAATATGCTGTGCTTAATAAACTCGGGTGCAGTACTTACTGTTAGCCCTCCCAACTCTATCTTTTGTCTCTCTGTCTCTCTCTCTCTCTCTCTCTCTCTCTCTCTCTCTCTCTCTCTCTCTCTCTCTTCTCAATCCTCACTCCCCCTCTCGGGAACTGTTCGATCTCAGCCAGCGGGCTACGGCATACCATGTTATTTCAATTATTGTACCTTTATAACATGCTATACTATCTAGTTGTGCTCATCTTCTCTCATTAATCTTTTAAAAAAAGTATTGGATATTTTTGTCCAAGTACTCTTTTTCTTCCTAATGAACTTTATGTACAATCCTTTCATTTAAGTGTAAAAATGTCCAATTGTGATTTTTATTAAAACTGCTTTATATCTACAAAGTACTTTAAGATAGATCACCTTCTCTTCAATAATGGTATTTTCCAAAGTTTCATTCTCAAATCAATGTTATTGTTACTTTACACTCTATATAACTAGGTGATCTCATATATAATCATGATTTTGACAATCATCTATTGTGTTACTGATGACTGCTAAGTAGCTATATCTATTCGAGGTGTCTCTTCCAAATTATAGACCCATACTCGAATTGAGTATAACCTCCTGTTCTTATAAGCACTGTCATTTTCACCTGAATGACTTACAGATACCTCACATTCAAGATGTTAAAATAGAAACTCCATATATTTCTCCTTCTAAACAAACAAACAAACAAACAAACAAAAACACACCCTGCTTCTTGCATTTTTTATCTTCTTTGTGAGTGGTACCAGCATCCAAATGCATAATCTAAAAATTTGTTTATTATTCTTAACTCCACCATTTCCTTTACCCCTTAAATATTTGTTCAATCATCATATCCTATTGATTCTTCCTTAACATATTTCAGACCTATCTAATTCTTTCAATTCTCATGTCCTACCATCTTTGTTAAAGTTATCATCACTTCTAAGGATTACTGCAAGAAACTTCTAACTGGTTTCCCTGCTTCCAATGTGTTATTTCTCTCCTTTTAGTAATTTTTGAATCACCATTTTTCTTTCCATCCCAATCTCCCCCATTCTTCTGAGTGACTTCAAAATCTATGTGGATGACTCATAAAACTCTCTAGCCTATCAGTTCTTTAATCTCAATTTCAGCGTCATTCATTCCCACTTTACTTTTGCCTTTGGTCAAACCACAGAATTTCTTATAGCCTGAAATTATTTTCCCTGTCTTAACACTAAACCATACTCACTGTTTCCACTCCCACATGCCCCGATTACTCTTTAGTCCATTCTAATCTGGTTTCTATTCTCAGCAATTTATTAAAATCACTGGTCACTCCCCTGTTGCTATATCTAACGGAAAAATCTCCCTTCTGATCTTATTTAACCTCTCTGAAGCAGCTGAAACTGTCGACCTCTTCATTCTTAGAATAATCTTCCTATTACCATTTTAATATCATATTCTCCTGGTTTTATTTTTAACATCTTGCTTATTTTTTGCTCAGGCTCCCCTCCCATCTGGCAATCACCAGTTTGATTTCTGTGTCTATGAGTCTGTTTTTTTGTTTTGTTTGTTCATTTATTTTGTTTTTTAGATTTCACATTAAGTGAGATCATATGGTATTTATCTTTCTCTGTATGACTTATTTCATTTAGCATAATACTCTCTAGATCTATCCATATCATTGCAAATAGTAAGATTTCATTTTTTATGGCTAAGTAATATTTCACTGTATATATGTACCACAACTTCTTTATCCAATTGTCTTTTAATGGACACTTCTATGTTCACTGCAGTGTTATTTACAATAGCCAAGATATGGAAGCAACCTCAGGCTTATTTTTCAATGAGTGCCTCCCTTAAAAATTGGTCTTCCTTGGGGTCTTAGGATTCTTGATTTTTCATTTAATATACTCTTCCACAGTGACTAAGTTCATTCTTTTGCCTTCAATTACTACTTAAATGTTGATGCTTCTTACACCATTCCTCAGATCATATCTTTCTCCTAAGCTCCAGAGCGTTATTTCTACTAGATATTTAGATCTGATTATCTTACAGACATCTCAGATTCAATGAATTTAGAAATGAATTCATAATCATCCAATCTCCCCATTTCAACTTAGCTCTCCCATGTTCCCTCTCTTGGTGAATGGCATCCCTATCTACTTGGTTGTCCAAGGAAAAACCTGGGTAACATTTCAGAATTTTTCTCCAAAAATATGGGTTTTATTCAAGAATCCTTCTCTTTCTAACCTTCAATATCCAATTAATCACCAAATCTTGTTGATTCTACCTCATTGATCTTTTTATTCCCTTTTCTCTACTTCAACTTTCATTTCTCTTACTAATAGGTTTTTACACATTGTATTTTCCACATCTGAACTTTCTATTCCTTACTTTTCTTTCACAAGATCCTTTTTTTTTGTATATTTCTTTCTCAGCCTTTCTATTAGTGGTCCTCAAAGTATATTTCTTGATCCTGCTACATCAAAATCACCTGGGAATTTGTTGACGTAGCAAATTTTTGAACCCCATCCCACACCTAATGAATCAGAAGCTCTGAGGGTTGATCCTAGAAATCTATTGTTTAACAAGCCTTCCAGGTGATTGTGATGCATGCTAAAATTTAAGAACTGCTGATTTAGATCTTAGCTGCATTTTAATTACCAGTTTGCCTGTCTCTCTATGATAACAGCCCACATTTTTTTAAGGGTAGGAACAAGTATTATTTCCCATTGCACCCGTATCTTCTAAAATTGTTCTTTTACCCAGTAGGCCTCCATTAAGTATTTATTCAATGAATGAATGAATGGAAGAGAATGTGGTCAAGATTATAGTCAACCTACATTTAGCATCAGGAACTTAGTATGTGACTGAGGTTAGAGTTAATTTGTACTAAAGGGACAAGAACTTTATAACTGAGGTTAAGGATCAGTTTGTGGTCTGAGAGAGGTAACTCTCTACCCATGATTGGGAGATCATACTATAGCCAAGATTAACTTCAGATCTAGAGAAGGTTAGAAGCTCAATCTGTATTCAGAGTTAAGGCAAGTGTAAGACTCATGTGTGACCAGTGTTAAGAGCTTTGCTGATGAAACAAAACAAAAAACCTATAGTAGCCTGTTCTGACTAAGAGAATGAGTATTTCATAGAGACAAACTCTATGGTTGTGGCTTAGTCATGGATAACATTCCTGTTTCAGTTCTCTAAGAGCATTATTTTTAAACAAGTAAAACAGAAAACCAAAGAAGTGTTGCACATCCTTTTCCCTTCACCAAATGTTACCACTCACCAGGCTCAGCAGCTAGTGGCCAGCCAGTACTAGATTCTAGCACTCCATGGGCATGCACAGAGTAGGGGCGGCTGGCATTATTCTTGAACACCACAGTTAGGATATCACCAACTTCTCCTCTGAGAAGTGGACCTAATATATGCAATAGAAGAAAAAGTCTCATTAGTGGAGTAGTGGAAAGGGACGTTAAAGGCATTAAAGAAAGGGACATATGTAGGAACGCCCTAGAATTAAGAGTTTACCCTGAGAAAGGATCCTCTTGAGACTGAAAGCCATGATTGACTTTATTTTCAAATTCAGAAGTTCTTAAACTGATACAGGATGAGAATACTTCAACAATGAGATTATACTTCCAGTTACCCCCACTTTTCCCACCCCAACTCTCTCCATATAACACTCCAAGTTTCTAGAGAATCAGAGCTCTGTGTATAATTGTTAATAAGGAATTAGAGTTTGACACACAGTAAAGAATTGCTGGGCTCTCTTAAAGAGCCAGTGGATCTCTTCTGCATGAGGACAAGATTGGGAAAACTCATTGGCCCTTGCCAAAGTAAAAAAACTGCAGCAACAATTAAACTGGGGTGCAAGGGTCATACTGGCTCCCTGTACCATTTTCTTTCTACTCTTTGATGTTTCTATATTCCCTTGTTAGCAAAAATCTGTCACATTCAGAAATTCCTAGGTATAGAGGTTTAAAAAAATCTGGTTCATGTTGCAGCAGAATTCATAAATTTTCCCCTTTGATTTATTATTTCTGTGGCCAATTTATAAAATATGATATAGTTCTCATATATCATAAGGAAAACAAATGAATCGTGAGGAATGGGAGGCCTTCCTGATACGATGTAGCCTGTCTAAGGGCAACATAAGCTTCTGGATACTAAGAAAGAAGTGAAATCGCCTTACCTAAGATTCCCAAGTGCTCCTCTGGTCCAGTTCTTGGCCGAGGGATCTTGAATGTACCATCAGTGTATTCCCTGAATACAGCTTTCTTATATCTGGAACCTAGGAGCCCATCATTATTGCTCAGGAAGATGTGACTATAACTGGAAAATCCCAAAACTGGTATTAGCAGTTTGTTTTCAACTCCTCATTTTCATATGGGAAGCTACATCAGACCTAAGCTCATGTCACAGATAGAAGAAGAGGGACTATTTCTTCTAATGTCAGATTCTTCACCACATTGGATGTATACATACAGTTATATATATATATACATATATATATATATATATATATATATATATATATATAAGATTTCATTATATATTTATGCTCTTTTGTTTGCCATCATTCAGATAGAAATTTGTAGTACAATTTATATGTAGTACAATTTATATTTATATAAGAGTACTGGGATAAGAACCAGAAGACATAGTCTCTAGCTTCAGCCTTGATGATGTCTTAGATGGGATTCATTTGACAAAAGGACAAGGTATGAAGTGTCAAGAAAGTACTAACTGATTCTGCTGCTGGAAGATAAAAGATGGGGAGAGATATGGAAAAAATGAAATCTTATGGGTTTCTCCTGATGGGATGCTTTCCTTTTTACAAGGAGCTTTATTATTAATTTTATTATTTGACATTCCCAATAGACTGATAAGGTAGGTATGTCCAAAGGTGGAAATAGCAGTCCATATGTGATAGGACACATCTTCATTGATACTGTTAGCCAGAAAGAGAACCAGAAGTTGGATTCAAGTCTGCTGCTTCTTCCCTTTCTCCTTCTTGTCAAGTTCTTTCAACATTACCTAAAGATGAGTAAACTAATACCAAGAAAAAGGAAAGTCACTTGTTCTAGATTTCAGAACAAGTGGGAAAATAGGTTTACACCTTCAACAACTAACATAAAGGGCAAGAATTGGCAAAGGTTGTGAGAGTACTGAAAATAAATTGTAGTGCAAATTGCTAAACTGTATCTTAGTACCTTATAGTAATAGAATTACCTAGGATTTAGCTGAACACATAGCTGCCTAACCATAAATTACACTTTCCAAACTTTCTCACAGCTAGGTATGGCCATATGAATAAATTCAGGATAATCGAGTATGAGACAGAGTTGGGTATATAACTTGCAAGTTATTAATTTACAGATAATACTCCTTGCCTTAGACTTCTTTCCTTTTTTTTTTCAATAGTTGAGAATGATTACAATTGTAACAATCATCTTAGTTCCAGAGATGAAAGCAAGAGCTATGTGTGACTAGTTCACCTACTGGCCCTGGACTGTTAATCTTTGTACTATTATGCAAGCAAGAAATAAAATTCTAACTTATTTAAGCCATGCTATTTCTTTTCTGCTATACAGCATAAGCCTAAGCTGCACCTTAATGACATTTTGTCAATGGACACTGCTCTTGAGGTATTCAGTCTCATAAATAAGTTCTCTATAAAATTTAAGTCACAGTATAGGTCCTTCTGGCTAACCAGAGGAAAGGAGGAAAAGATTATGATCATGAAGATGTGGATAAGGACTTTTAATTCAGCCCCACAGTATAGCAATATAGAAGCACTGAGTTCTACCTTACCTGCATTCTAGCCCCTTCACCAGATTTGTTGGTACCTTATTTGGTGACTTTAGATAAGTGTCTCCTTCTTTCAGAACATCAGTATCCTCCTTATCTGTAAAATGATCCACAATCTCTAAAGCCTTACCTGTCCTTCTCAGACTGGTTATGCCATTCCAGTTCCCAGCTCCTGTCAGGACAATAGTCCCACTCCACCTCTTCTGCCATGATGTAGTAGATCCTTGCAGCCTGGTAATGTTGGTGAGGGGTAGCTTGATGGCCAGGACACTGGGAGACATTATAGATTGCCTTCATCCCTGCTTCTTTATGGCTGCCTGTCTGGCAATAAATCTCAAATATCCCTGAAAAAGGAGGAACGAGCAAAATAAAATCTGAATTAAAATACCCCTGTGTAGCATCTGGGATATTTCCTGCCTCTCTCTGGGCATACTGCAGAGAGTGGGTAGTTTCAGATAAGACTATACTATGCATTAGATAAAAGATTATTGAAGGATTATTGCGAGTACTGAGCACAGAGGTTAAGAGTTCTGGCTCCAAAGCTATCCTGTCAAGGTTTAAAACTAAACTCTGGGTATTTTCAGTCAAGATAGCAGAGTAGATAAAAATTGTGCTTGCCCCCTCTCATGACCACATCAAAATTAAAACTAAACTATAGAAAAACCATAATTGAGAACTACTTAAAGTTTAGCTAAACAAGTTATACAACTAAAGACATACAGAAGAAGCCACTTGAGACTTGTAGAAATACCAGAGACACAAAACAGACTGGTCCCACACCCGAGTGTGGTGGTTAAAAATCAGAATACCTCGCTGCAGAGGACCCCCTCTGAGGAGCAAGGGATCTATACCAGGATCCCCAGCCCAGGATTCCTGAAAAGGGAAGAGAGTCCCCACAACTTCTGGCTATAAAAACCAGCAGTTATTGTGGCTGAGTGAGACTGGAGTTCCTCTTAAGGGGCATTTGCATAAACTTACTCACTAATAGATTTATTCACTCTGAGCTCCAGCTCTGGGGCAGTACCTCAAAAATGCCAGGAACATATGGGAAGGAATGAGTTGTCTGGCTTTAGGGAAAGGACTGGAGAGGCAGCTTTCTCCTAGACAGAAGTGTTGGCAGGGTCTATTATTTCTTTGTTAAGCTCTTCCACCTATTATTTCTTTGTTGAGCTCTACCAGTGTGCAGATGCAGGAAGCTGCCATATTTGACACTTCTTCAATATGGCTAATCCTTGATGCCCTATCCTGATGATTCCCTGAGATCCCACACCAAGGAACTTGCAGACCAACCCAAGGGGCTTCCAGTAGCTTTTCTATACAAATGGCCTGTCTTGGCTCAAGCTGTGGGCTTTCCTAAAATCACTCAAAGGTTCATAAAACCCAAACAAGCAGTATCTGGCCTTGGCATGCCCTGTACCTCTTATTGAAAAGCCTGAAACCTGACATTAGTGGCAGCCAGCTTTGGTTTGTGATTTGGCCTCTTGAGGCACCTCCAAGACCAGCACATTTGAAGTTCACTTGGTGGCTCATGCTAGGTGGCCCTAGGCAAGGCACAGACTATGGCTGAACTTAGCTTGCAGCAGGGCCCCTCCCAGGAGGCCCTGGGGCCTGCACACCTGGTGGCCAGCTTCAGACCAAGCCAGAGTACCATGCAGGGCTTCAACTGAGGATGACACAAAGGAAAGACAGGGAAGGCATCAGAGCCCTGCTAAAACAAATCCTTTTCTGTGGAGTTAGTCCCTACACAACAACTCCTCCACTGTAGTCACTGGCCAATCTGCACAACAAATCCTCTGGGTCAGTCCCTCCAAGTGAAATATAAACAGAAACTAACACTCAATTACAACAAGAGAGCACACACAACCCACACAAGTGACATAACTAGAGCACCCAGATGTGACCAGGAAAATTGTATTGCAGCCTTATAAATATTGTTTACAAACCTATCTCCTTTTTTCACTGTTAGCTGCCTCATTTATCTTTAAATCCCTAGCATTTAGACAAATAAGTGGAAGAAAACAGATGTTTGCTGTTTGGGGGAAAATGTAATTATAATATAAAAGCAAAATAAAAATAAGTGAGGAAGAAAAGAGAAAGAAAAACAGAGAAAGACAGGAGAGAGGAAAGAAAAGACATAAATTGTAGGACAAGAAAAAATAATAAAAGAAAACAGGAGAAAAAAAGGAAAAGAAATAATGAAAACAAGGAGAAAGGAAGATAAACAAAAATAAAGAAGGGAGGGAAATGAAAAGGAAAAACAAAGGGTGAGATGAGATAAAAGTGGATAAAGAAGAAAATAAGAGGAAAAATAAATAAGGTATATATATTTTTAAAAGATTAAAGAGGAAGAGAAGAATGAAAGACTACATGGAAAAAGATCAAGGGAAAGAAAAAAGGGTAGAAAAGGAGGAAAAAAAGAAATAATGAATAAAGAAAGAACTCCAACAATGAAAGAGAGAAAAGAAACCCTGAAGGATCAACCAAATCTAGTAAGTTTCAAGTGTACAATTCAACTGTAAGTTTTATATATATATACTGATACTCTAGTATCAGTAGTTTTATTGGAAGAGTTGAGGTATATTATGCAGGGTTATATTTTTAAATATGCTGTGTCATTTCTATTAAATGCAATATTGGCTTATTAAAAATTTAAAGCAGAGTAAAAAGAGGATAAAAAATTACCAATAAACCTACATGACTGAAATATTTTTAACATTTTGCTGCTGGACATTTGTTACACATAATTGTAAGCACTTAGCATGTTGGCTCTCCATGTTGGCTCTCCCTGGTGGTATTTGTAAAGTTATCCACAAATCTACCTAATTAAATATGTATATTTACCCAACTCCATCACTACTTCTTTCTCCAGAATCCCAAAGATAAATTCTGGTCTTCCCTTTTTCATTAACTGGGTACTTTTGCTCTGTCTTTGGAGAGCTACTCACAATGGTTTCTCACAGTCTTAATCAGAGAGCAAGTCCCCATAGGCACAATAAAGGAGATTTCAGATTCAAGATATCATCTAGGAGTAAAAATCAATAGGAATTTAAGGAGAATGGGAAGAAGGAAAAAAAAAACACAGAAAAAATAGAACCAACACATCTAATCTGAATAAAGCATTTCTCCTTTTCAGGCCTCTGTCTCTTCCTTTCATTAGTAAAATAAGTGAATTGAGATTATCTCAAAGGGACTCTACCAGTTACAACATTCTATGACTTGATAACTCTTCAGAAATAAGAAAAAGTTTGAAAGTTCTAGAAAATGCAAAGGTAAAATGAGTTTGGGCTTTTGCTAATAAGAAAACTCAGGAATCTTGACAAAGAGTAACATTTCAAGGCTTTTATCATATAAACACAGTCACTCCCCCTCCTTCATATGAGATTAGAATGCTTTTACACCATCTAAAGACACCCTTCCTTGGGGCTTCAGTGTGGTACACACAAAAAATTCATATATCCAAAGTAAGAATGAGCCCTGGGAGACATATAGACATCACTGGGGAAACAAGCTAATTGTGCAAGAAGGATATTAAACCTAGGGTTTGGCTTTGGGACCAAGGCTAGAATAAAGGTCTTTTTTTTTCTCATAAGTTCCCCATCCCAGGCCTCACTAAAAGCATTTGTTTCTGTTGTTCTTTTTAGATCCATTAACTCTTTCTAATTTGCTACCAATTTTCCCTAACCAAAAATCCCAGGTAGATGAGCAGAAATAAGGACCCAAAAAGTCTGTGGAGACCAGCTTTATGTCAAATGTTTGTCAACCCCAGTGCCAGGTTGAAATTATTAAATTGTCAAGGAGACTTGTTTTGTTTAGGATTGTTTTTTTTTCAAATAGAAATGCAATATACAAAACTAAAATAAAGTTTAGTGGGAAATGCACAGAACTGACAGATATTTTTCTTAATAAACACTATTTCCACCTACTGCCTAGAAAAAGAATATACCCTAGGAACTGCAAAGAGAGATTACTGCTACATTATGAAATGTTAGGCATAGGTGGAATCAGGAGAAATATTCTAGTCAACATTATTTCCAAAAGAAAAACAGGGAGAAGGAGAAGTAGAGAGAAAAACAGAGGGAGAGGAAGAGGGAGAGGGAGAGGCAGAAAAGGGAGAGAGGGAGAAAAGAGAAAAGAAAGGGGAGGGAGGACAGACAGAGAAAGAAGAAATCTAACCACAGAGAAGGGGAGTGATTAGACCAAAATTAAACAGCAAGTTAATGAAAGAGCTTGGACTAGAAGTTTGTGTATCCCAATTCCTGGTCTGAAACTGTTAAAGCACACCCCCCATCTTACTCTCACAGAAATCCTCACAGAATATCAGAGTTGGAAGTGTTTATAGATATATCTCATGGACCTCCCTCCCAATGCAAGGACTGTATCTATAGAATCTCTACATAGTTAAGGGACTACATGGCCAAGTCCACCACCTGCCTATATAAGAATTGCCCTGACCCTGGGCAACATCCTTGTTTCTCTCTTGTTACACAAAAGTTTTTAAAGCTTCTCATTCTGTCCTGCCTGAGATGAGAATCCAAATAATCACAAAATGGAATGGTTGTGGAAGAGTGAGAAATAAAAGCGTTTTTGAAAATTTCCTAATTATCCCCAATATAACTCTCCTTTTCTCAACACCAGCCCCCTTTATCCAGCCCTATATCCAACAAAGCCTCTCAGCCTAGGACAAGTTGCTAAGGTACTTACCAGGGTTATCAGGCTGCATGATAGCTGTTACAAAGGTATGAGGAAAGAGCATGGCTGCACTCTTTCTCATGCCCTGAAGCTGCACAGTGTTGCCCTGGAACATGACCCCGTGCACATCAGTCTCTGTGCCCAGGCCGAGCAGGTGCCAGGTCACTGTATCACCCTTGCACATGTCCAGCCTGGGCAGGTTAGAGAACAGAAACCCATTAATTGCTGGAAAACAAAAACAAGATAGGATGGGGTGATGAAATCAGACTACTCAAGCACTAGCCAACAGCATGACATTAGCTCTGTAATACAGTTTCCCACAACTTAAAATTTCTGAATCATTCTCAACTCCCTACTTTCTTCCCTAAACCACTTTAATTCTACTTATGAAGGCCTGCCCCTTTGGGATAAGTGTACAACTAGTCTTTCTGGCCTCACCTACAGCCCCTGTTCCACTGCACTACACATCCTTGCAAAACTCAACTACTCTCCACTGCAGCTCCTTCACACACACACACACACACACACATACACACACACACACACACACA